>JAOEGS010004639.1:25951-37454 GCA_025447755.1 Corythornis vintsioides | reverse complement strand
AAAAAAAACAACAAAAAAAAACAAAATAAAAAAAAAAAAAAAAAAAAAAAAAAAAAAAAAAAAAAAAAAAAAAAAAAAAAAAAAAAAACCAGAAAGGAAGTTCCAATGACAGCGTTTCCTAAGACCCTGATCCCTATTTCAACTAAAAGCTAACCTGCTTTTCCTGTTTTAAGTGAAAAGTTTGCCATGATGGAAACAGGCAGAAAACCAGAAATAAACTACATAAAAATGAGCAACACTCTCCTATTTCATCCAATCTATTGTTGTAACCCACAATAATATTTCAGCTCTGATATTAGGGCCTGAGTCCTTCATATGAGTAACTGCAACTACACTCAAGTTACAGTCTCAGAAGTTTGGGAATTATTTATTGCTTTACTGCATGCAGGGTAAGGCCTGACAGCTGCCAGGTCATTTAGGATGCAGGTAGCCTTGCTGAAACTTACCTTTTACAGCAAAAACTCTGAAGTATATGAGTGTTTTCTGCTTGAGGAATCAACACTGCAGTGGATAAAAGATAACCCAGTAATACCTTGTAACTTCTTTTTAAATGACATTAAAGTGGCTGGAAAGTTCATCAGCAAGGTGTCTATTCACATTGCAGATACACAGGTTGCTGTCAGCAGTGTAAGCCATCCTTATTTTGCTAATTCAGGAATTGCTGTGTATTGCCCAGACACAGAAATTAAATACATAGATTCAAATTGCTTAAGTTTCATAAATGAAACCTTACCCACATGCAGGCCTCCAGCCTGACCTTTGAAATGATAGCCCATAAAGAGATGGAGCCTTCAGGTGTCTCTTCAGGACAGATAATCTGGTCCGGGTAAGGAGGCTCAGGAAAATTCACTGAGTTACATTCATATGCAGCAAGAGTAACTGATGCTATGTGTGGACCCTGGAAAAAAAAAACCATAAATAATTTCAAATGCATTTTATGTTTAGTTATAAGTTAAAATTAAACCCTGACATTTGTTCCTGATACAAAAAATAGAAGTGTTTTGCCCTTCGGACATGAATAATGTTAGACATGTAAAGTGTTGGAGTTTTTGCTCAGACCAGCTGAAGTGCAATGCTGAGCAATTAATGATCTTTAATAAAAAAACAAACAAAAAACAAACCAGCAACAAACCAAACCCCAAAATCCTTCTTGTGGTCTGCTAAAAAATGTTAAGGAGCCTTCCAGCTTTTGCCATGCCATTGTACAGTGGTGGGAGGTTGCCAAGGACAAGTAAGAATCCTTAGTAGCTAAAATTGGGAAAATACTCAAAACTTTAAAGTGCTCTCAATGCATTTCTAGCCTACAGCTTTATTAGAGCAGGTGTTTTCCTTACTATTGCTTTTAGAGGATGGAGGCTTTAAAATTCATGGTAAATTTTAACAACTGGGACTTTGTGCCATTTTACAGTGAACCTTCTCAACTATTGGACCTTTCTCCAAAAGCCAGTTCCTTGTGTCAGTTTTTTTTCTGCACAGCCTTACTGCCACTTGCTAAAAATGGTTTGAAATATCATTCATAACGTAAATGTTATTCAAATGTTATGTAATTTAATTATTTGTGTTCTCTGTCAAAATCAAAAGATTTTTTTGGACATACCTCCAAGTAAAAGTAGCATAAAGATCTACTCAGGAATTGAACTGCTATGTACTTACAAAAACATGAAAGAACTGTCATCATTTTAATATAAAGTTGAGAAGCGATTCAAAGCCTGAACACCAGAAGTTACAGATAAAAACATAACTCACTTGGCAAAAGGTCAGGGAAACATTGTCCAGGGAAGGAGAAAAAAAAAAAAAAAAAGGTACTGAGTTAAACTAAGGTCCTTTCAGAAAAATCACAGTTTAAAATACATTTTAAAGTTTAGCTACACAAACCTCAACTTCTGCTATTAATTATTTGATGGGTTTTCATGTCATGTTGGGAAATAGATCATCAACAATTTTCTCCTACACTTTTGCCTTTACATGAGTCATGTTTTATTAGACCAAGAAGGGAGCCTGACAGCTCCCACCCAAATCAAAGCCGAATTTCTTAGAGAATAATGAAGGAAAGTGTGATAGACCCGAGCACCACCATTCCCCTGCACAGGGCTCCCAAAGCTCACTTTGAAATGCAAGAGCCAGAGTTACATTCAGAGGACCCTGCAGGCATTATTTGCACATTAAAGGGTGAAATTCCACAGCAGGTCGAACACAAAAGGTGAAGCTCCAGTTGCTTTTTCTAGACTTGCTGGGAAGATAGTAGTTGGGTTCACTCATATCAACATTTTAGGTCTCACAGAAAAGACCAGAGCACTGGACTTAAACAACTACATTGATACTGTAAATTTTTTTAGTGGCAGTGAAATAAGAATGTAGAAAAAAATCCAGCTATATTTTTCTGTATGACAGCTGTGACCACAGTTTTCATATGTAAGCAATTAAAAATAAAACCATTTTTCTGGCATGCAATTGGTAAAAGAGAAGCTGCTGTGATACCAAAAAATTCTTTTATTTATTCCTTGTTACTTTACAGGAGACTAATTCAAAGTGCTCTGTCATACTCTGGGTTGTATGAATACATAGATGCAGCCTGCTGAGATAAATGAGGCACAGTCTCTCTTGCACAAAGGGAAAAAAAAAGGGTTCTTTGAAGTAAAACTGTATAAAAAAGGATCCAGGAATTGATACAGAAGAGTGATTTTTATATGAAGACAGACCAAAGAATGGATGGCTGAATCAATTACTAATAATGGATATTATGGACATTCCTATAGGCCCCAGTGGCAATAAACCTTTCTGGTACTTGTAGAAAGACCATCTGTGTCCCCAGCAGCTTGGTATCTAAACAAATAACATAACTTTATTTTACTCTTCAAGGACAGATGCAGAGAGATCAAACTTCCCTAAAATTATAAAGTACATTTATGGCAAACCTGGGAACCTCTTTCTCCATTGGTACTTCAAAAATTAGGTAATTTAATCCCCTCCCCAGCCTGACAGCTACCTTGTGACAAAAAAAAAAACAAACCAACAACTAAACCTCAAGTCATCATCCTTAAATAAATAGCTTTCACCTGCAGAAATTTGCAAAAAAAAAAAATTAAAAAAAAAAAAATCTCCTGAATCATAAATTTGCAGAGAGGAAATCCCCACAATCTTGATTTGTAAATGACCACTTTCTACAGCCCCTTGAGAGCAAAGACAAGGGGGTTGCCAAGGCTCTGCAGCACGGTGTGTGAATCAAGAACTATGGGTTTCAGTTCCACAAAATTTGGAAGACAAAGCCCACTACAGTGTAACTACAGGCAGCTGTGATGGGAGACTGTTGGTTTCAGTTTTATAATAGTAAGAATTAAATTTAATCACTACAGTGAGGCCCCCTCCACCCCCACTCAAGGTTTCAGTGATGACATTACCAGCATTTCTTCTCCAACCACACACAGGGTGTGTAAAGGAGACTGAACAACCTCAGGAGAGTGAGCAGTGACAAAATGCCTGAGTGGAGACTGCTGGAGGAGCTACTTGCTGTGTGTGAGCAGCTTCTAGCTTCTCTCAACAGAGCTGCCATGCTTGAAATGGCTTAATGGTCTCAAAACATTGCCTCCTGTGAAGGGAGCTCTCCCAGTCTCAACAAATGCCTGCAATAGGAAAAATTTTGCAAGAAGTATCCAATGGAAAAAACCAAAAAGGCATTTTGAAAAGCAGTTGTAAACGGCCAACAAGCCACCTGAAGACGATGCCAATTGAACAGAATTCTTCCCCTGCAATGTAAACAATTCTAGAATGGAAAGAAAAAAAAAAAAAAAAAGAAGAAAGAAAAAAGTGGGGAGTTCTGGAACCCAGAGAAGCCACATTTTAACTGGAATATGAAATAAAGCATCAAGGGTACATTCAGCGATAAGTGGGGGGTGCCGAGGGAAAGCAGAGCAGGCCCGGGACCCCTCCAGCAGGGCCCGGCTGCCCTCAGCTCCCACATCTGCTTCTGCTCTAGCTCAGCTGGGAAGGCTCACTGAGAGCATTCTACTTTCACAAAGCCCTGGTTACCAAGCACCTCGAAACAATGGCTGGCTAAACAGGACCGTGGTTGGAATGGGGGTGGGTGGGGAGGAAGAGGAGGAGGGTTGTGTGTGTTTCATAAGAGAGCCGCCATTTTGCTTTGTATCGTTAATAGTGGTGGTTTAACTCTGAATGGAACAGGGAACCAACTTCACATGAGCTTTAGGTACCACCTTTGGCAAATCCCAGTCAGCATTCACTCAGAGGGCTTTTTTTTTGTGCCAGAAGGATTAATTCTCATACAATTTTTGAATCCTTTTCACAAATGAGACCACCTCCCACACTCTCCTCCTCCTCTCCACGTGAGGCCACAGTAAATACTCAGTGTTTAGCCTCTCTGCAAAGGCTCAGTTTGTTGCAACACTTCAGGAAAACCTCTAAGATAGCCCTTCTTTGACTCTAACTGCAACTCTACCTTTGGAAAGGGCATTTGCAAAACCACCTCGACCCTGTCATACCAGACAACAAACACCAACACAGGAGATGCAGCAGACATGCTGCTTGCCAAGCCAGGCAGAGTTACTGAAATTCAAGGCATGTAAGATCCTGAACACCAACTGATTTTCCCTCACCCTCTTCGAAGATTTTTTTTTTCTTTTAAATTGCAGAGGCACTAACAAGGAAAAAAGAGAATAAATTGAGAAAGATTCTGCTGACTAGGGTGAGAAACATTTGCTTGCCACTGACGACCAGCAGGAGCCTGTGGTTAGGCTGGAATGCCATTTGTTAGAAATATCTGTACAATTTACAAATCAAACAAGGCAAGACCTGGTCATCAAGATCAGCTCAACATAAACCTATTTTTTAGCAATGGTAATTTGGGGGAATTTGGAAATCCCTATCTACACAACCCTAATGTCTCCTAGAAGGTAACCTCAAACTCTTGAACTCACAGGCCTTCGGAGAAGTTTTGGTTCAGTGATGGAAGTGCCCCAGTTAGAACAGACTCAGCTAATCCTTAGAAATAAATTTAAATGCTGTGTTATGAAATTTCTAGGAAGTATAATTTTTATGCATAAATTATGCTTGAAAATTCATCAGCACAAATAGACACCAGGCACATGTAAAAAAAATCAAGATGTTAAAATCCTTAAAAACATGCTGATCAATATAATTCTTACAACAGAAAAGTCTTTACCATAAGGAAAAATGACTGAATATCCAATTAAAAAGGAATCATTTTTTTTCACATAATCAATCATTCTGTGCACCTAGACTGTGAACACAATTAAAGCTATGAACTAACTCCGTATCATGTTGGTTTCTCACATACTGCTTCACAGAACAGACATCCTGAAATGACACCAGCACAAAAACAACTACATCTAATTTTAACCTTTTATTTTGGGGGAAGATATAATTTTAGGCTGGCTCTAATTTAGAAACATTTCACAAAGAAAAGTGATATGTCTGCCAGCAAGAAAAAAAAAAATATATTGAGCTCACTGCTGAACTTAATGCACTAAAAATCTGTTTTCCTCCATGGATACGCTGCTGTTCATCCTCAGTTCGAGACTCAGCCCTTCCACAGGGGGGAAACATGTCATGCCCTATTTGATTAAGATAAATTGGAAAAACAACCGCTTGCTTCTCATGGGAAACATCCTGCAAGCCTTGCCCCAGGCTGCGACTCATCTCATACTTATCCATGAAGTCATTACACCTCTCAAGAAAGTAACACCACTTAGGGCAGCTTTTTATCTTCCAGAGCAGTAGACGACTACCCACAAAGACAAACACTCTGTGATTAAGAGGGAAAAGCTTGATCCGGAGGTGACTAGTAAATATATCAACCCTGTCTGTGTTACAAGATTAAAACGTCTCACGACTTTATGTGATGTCTGGTATGCAAGCACTGCCTGTAAAATGGGGCTCCTGTACCTAGAGCATCCTCGAGTGACAAACACCCACCGGGCAGCCAGGGCTGGGTTTAGCAGACTATCACAGCACTCCAAGCGAGGTATTAACTGTACAATCACGTGTCTGGTGGCAAGTTTCTGTTTGCACTTCAGTCAAGCCTTGCCCCACAGCACAGAGCTGATGTAAATTCCGAAGGACAAGCCACAAGCTCTGAGTGTGACTGAGAGAAGCACTGAGGAGCAGGCATGGGGTACTGCTGAATGCAGAACAGGGCCATGCTGCTACTTGGAAGAGTAACATGGAAAGCAAACGTTTTGTGAGGCTGTGCCCACACTCCTTGCTATAGAGGCAAGCAGACTTGTGTCACGGAAAGGCACAACTGGAAGAACCCAAGTTTACACCATGGTGCTAATAGAGGACAAAAATAATTTGTCAGCATATTCTTCTTACCCTTTCCTAGTCATCCACTTAGTTCTGAAAAATGAATCTCAGCATCTATTTGAAATGACACTAATATTGGCTTTAATGTCTCCAATGAGAGATAATCTTGCACTGTTATCATTATTGCCAGCCTGTTCAAGGAAGCAGTGACAGTGAAAGGATGAAGTTTGGGCGGTGCATAAAAACAAAAACAAAAAACAAAACCAAAACCCAGAAGAGCAGAAACTCCAAGGGAGAACATGAGGAAAAAGGGCAATGTGACCTCCCAGCAGAGCCATGAGACAGGGACAAGGAAGTCAAGAGCAGCTAATGAAAACAAGGTATCAGCATCTAAAAAGTAAAGGCCATCAACCTTCAAGGGAAGAAAAGATTGTACTGATCATCCTAGAAACTCCTCAGCTTGCTGCAAGTTCCAACCGCCACAGCTGGCCAAGATGCTCCATGCAGTTTAAATATGAATACACCACCAATATTGTGTGGGTTTCTGAACAGTTGAAGGGAGCCAATCCCACACAGATGGACATGCTTCACATTAGCTGCTTATGGCCCTAGTTCCAGCTTTAGATAAACCACCCAGACTCTGACACAGGCCCCTTGCAGCAGCTCTGGAGGCCATATATGGAACTCGCACTCACACCATTGTGGGCTCTGACTCATGAGGTCCAGCAACTCACAGGAGAGCAATATGGGAGGTTATTGCTTCCAGCTGTTCCACCAGCCCCTATGCCAGAGGTTACCACCCTCAGAGCAGGACAGTGGGACCAGAAGTGTCTGCCTGGCAGTTGCCAGGCTTGCCCCCAAGCAGAACTTAAACCACCAGCATTGACACACCAGACTCAGTTCACAATCTCCCCCACCAGGCTGCAGCAGATGAAGGGATTGCTCCTCTGTGGCATCATCTAAACCAGAGGCACTGGTTTTATTATCTGCAGGTATCTGTTGGTATCTGACACACACACAACTGTAATTGTGCTTAGAGGGACTAAGAATCCAAATGAACAATTTTCTCCTGGAAAACACCACTTGTAATCTCATATGTTTTAAATGCAAACAAGCCACCAGAATATGTAAGAAACACCCAAGTTACACAACTCATCTGGCAACAGTGTCCAGTTTAATTCATTGGGCCTTTCCAGTTCATTAGTGAATTATTAATATCAATGCTGAAGTTTCAAGCAGAACAGAGCCCACTTGAGCTGTAAGCAGGAGTCCCTGTCAAGAGCCCATTAAAAAAAAAAAAATAAATTACTTTTGCTAAAGTTATATGTTGATTCAAGTATTCCAGGATGTTTCAGTTCATTGTGGAAAACTTAGGACAGCAGAAGGAAGTAAATTTAAAGGCATGAAGGAAACAAATGAGAGAATAAGTGTCATAAACAACCCCTGCACAAACAGGATCCATTTCAATTTATTTTAGAATTAATTCCTGTCTTCTGCATACACTATGTATTTTTAATTTGAACTATCTTAACAAGTCAACAGTATCAATCTGAGCACAGATAGCTAACAGAATTGTTTTTAATGTCGTTTGTTTTAAGCTTGAAAGTTGACATGTGAATTGAAGAACAGTATGGATTGGAAGTGAACACCTCACTTAACAAAAATAATTCAGTGCTGGGAAGGGGAGCAGTGCTATGCCCTCCCACCTGGCTCAGGTAGCTCAGATTTTGTCTTACACTTTTACACACAGAACCCAATTTTCTGTATTACTTGCACTAGTTTTGAACAATCCACATAGAAAGAGCAAAACTCCTCCTGAAGCTTAAAGTCACTATGAAAATACTCCTGTATCAAAGTCACAATAGAGGGAAAAAAATGAGACTAAGCTCGGTGGATTTCCAAATTATTCTACTTCATAAAAGTGGAGTAAACCTTGTTTTGTAAGCTTTTATTTTCAGAAGCACTTCAGTAATCTTATCATGAGTCTCCTTACAAGCTCAGCTCCTGGAACCAGGTAAGTAAAAAGAATTAAGTTTGATTTCTAAAAGTTTTCAGCAGTCCTTGCAGGACAAGAGTTTGGGTTTTTTTGTTTTTCTTGAATTATTTATACCAGCAACTTTAAAAAAGAAAAAAAGCTAGTAAGCTTATTGCACAAGGTATCTGGGTTTTAAATCTTCAGATTATAACCTGAACCAGTTCAAAGAGGGCCAAAAGACAACTCAGCTGCAGACTACCACACTTCCAGGAGGCTAGAATGGGACCCCTCACCAAAGCCAAACCCTGGAACCCATTCAGAACAAAAGCAAGACACGGAACCCTCCAGCTCAGATAAACTCAAAGTGGGTCTGTAAAGCCAGCACTGTCAATAAGGCCACCACTGTCTTTCCAATTCATCTCTCTTTAAAGGCAGTTTTCTGGCCTTTAAATTTTCATGGCCTGAAATTATTGCCATGCTCTCTTCACTCTGCTACAGAACATCCCAGTAAGAATTTAGTGACAAACCAACATATTGCAGTTCTGAAAATATTCTAACTCTCATGTGACCTCCACACAGAAAACATTCCTATTGTACCTCATGTTTCCTGTTTGTGCTAATCCACAACTGGGCCACCAGTGAAAACCTTTTCAGCAGTTGCTCCACTTGGCTCTATCAGCAAGCCAGCAGAGATCCATACTGAAGAAACAAAAAACACAAACAAATGCAAACAGCCAAAGCTCCCTCTGCACTTTTGACCTGTAAGGAATTTGCTTCCATTCATCCCCCACCATCACAGATTATAACAGACCATACACAGAAGGAACTTTTATCAGCCACTTCTCACACATGGCTTTTTGATAGCCATTAATTCTGAGCTGATTCTGTTAGCTTCTACTGCATCTTTTGCAAGCCATTTGCCAGAGCTGAGCTGAAATCATGAGGCCATGCACTGGGTGAAGATGGCAATGGCACATGATCCCAACTGAGCAGCCCGGTGTCCCCAGCTCTGCTGCCCACCCACAGCTCAGTCATTCCATTTCACTCAGCCAACAGACCTCTCCAAGGTGTGCACCTGCAAGAAGTGCTGACAAGTCACCCTCAGTCATCTCCTTTTGGTAATTACATGATTTCTGCCATTTATACTTTACTAGAACAGAAAATGTACTTTGATAGAATAGAAAACGTCTCAGGACTGACAAAGGAAAAAAGAAACTGTGTGCTGCTGGGAACAGTATTTAGAATCATTCATCATAAGAGTTTTATTTCCTACAGACCACGTCACAATTACTATTTTTAAAGTGTTGTTTTTAAAGAATTGAGAAAAATCTTTAATGGACTTTGGGAAAATAAGCCAGCAGACTTGTTTTCAAAGTGTCAGAATAACAAGGATTCTTGGAAGAGTGGCCCACTTCCCTATTTCTGTGCTGAAGATCTGCTCCGTGCCAGCCCTTAGCTCAGTGCCAATTTGCAGCACAAGAATTGTTTCCCAAAAAGCAATTTTTTATTATTTAATGGTGGCTACAACTAAGGAAGAAGCATTAAACTAGGAACCAATGCAGCAGACAGTGTTTAGACCCTTTAAAACATACAAAAATTCTTGAATGGCAGAAATAGAAATAAAAAGCCTATTATCAACCTAATGAAATTGACCTCTCCTTCCTGCTCTGAGATGTATGCAACAGGAATGTTCTGGGTGACCAACAAAATCCAAATCAGATGTGAACTGATATTAACCAGGGGTAGAAACATCTTTCCCCTCCACTGAGACTACTTTAGACTGTAAACTCTAAAAGTGTTCCCGAGTAACCTCGTCCCAGCTAACCCCAGGATCTCTGCTGGCACTGGAATTCACGCTGCTCCTGAAAGCAGCTGGAGAAAGATGCTCTGAAGAATCCAGACAACTGAGAGCTTTCAACCCTGGAGAAAAAAAAAAAAAAAAAAAAAAAAAAAGAGCTACCCAGGCATGGAAATACAAACAGCCAGAGTCCTCCCCGTGCTGCAGCTATTGCCTGGCTGCTGCAGGGATCTGCCTGGCTGTGATACCTTGAGCCTGCTCTGGAGCCAGCAGGAGCAGGCAGGGGAGGGCTGTGTGCAGAGATGCACCTGTGTCCCAGCTGAGGCTGAGCAGGTGCCCACATGCCAGCAATTCCTGCCCGCAGGCTCTGCCAGCCTCCACAGGAGCTCCCAGTGCAGGGGTGGGCCCCAGAGCATTGTTCTCTGGGCATGTAATTGCATTCCCTACAATCTCGCTGTACATACTGATTTAAAGTGAGCAATTAATTAAAAGCAATTTTAAAACACTTACTGAGCCTGTTCTCTATTGCCAGTGAATCTGGGCACTAAAGCAGAGGAGGATTTGCTGCTTTGTAACTTTTGTTTTCTTTGAATTCACAAAAGAATAAGTTTTTACAATCACAAATAAATGTAATTAGAGTGTATGGAAGATGAAAAGTAGATACACAGTAACATAAAAGTTCAGATAGTGATTTCCCCATTTAACCTATTATATTTCTACTTTCCGAGGCAACTGCTGCACAGCTGACAAAGAAAATTAGTTTAAAACTCCTCCTTTTGCAAGCTGGAGATCCTAACTGTGTTGTTTCTAGATGGGCTAAATCAAAGACATTATTGAGAAAATTTAGCCTTAAAACTTGTACCAACAGCCTCAAGTTCATACTGTGCTCCTTTCACACAAGCTGTGGGCTCCAGCTGAGGAGGTGTTAAGGAGCGTATGACTCCACTGGCAGGATATTACATAGATGTTGCTGATCGAGGTGTATTGACAAGAATATTAACAGTTCAGGTACTTAAAATGGCAACACAGTCTGGGCAATCAACAGCTGGTTTTTACACTCCCACTGCCATCTAGTGGCTACACAGCCAGGCACATTCCACCGAACCACCAACCACTCCGTGTTTCAAACCTTCCGTGAGGAGAAATGCCCTTGTCCTTCTTTACACGAAGTCAGTCCAGCCACTAAGAGGAACGAAGAAATTGAATCTTTGCTTCCCTTTCTTTCTACACTCACTACCTTAATGGAATTCCCCAAGTATAACAGGAACACACTTATCTGCCTTACATATTTAAAACAAGTGTTTCTCCTGTATTGTTACACACTAGATATTCATAGATTCATAGATTCATAGATATTAGGGGTTGGAAGGGACATAGAAGATCATCTAGTCCAACCCCCCTGCCCAAGCAGGATCACCTAGACCAAGTCACCCAGGAACAGATCCAGGTGG
>JAOEGS010004639.1:0-25851 GCA_025447755.1 Corythornis vintsioides | reverse complement strand
ATCTTGGTGGCCCTGCGTTGGACTCTCTCCAGCAAATCTCTATCTTTTCTGAACTGGGGTGTCCAAAACTGGACACATTTTGATGGTATGGGTTTTATTACATTTTATTCTATAACCACCTTCTAATTATTCAGTGCAATCTATTTTCTCTGTTTCCGCCCCAAGTCATGTGAAATCTTGCCTCTTGCATTCCAAATAAATACTTTTGCTAACAACACTGAACTAGATTTCCTAGGTGACACACCTCCCTGTAATCTTGGTAGGCTGTTCACCTCCTGTATACCCACCATAATGACACTGATAAGCCAACAGAGGTTACATTTTGAGTATATGGTACTTTCATGCCAGCTCAGGTCATGACCTAAATATATCCTCTAGATTTGCAAACCACGCAGTGATTTGTTATGCAATTTAATTTGTTTTCTATTAAAGTAATTTATAACTCTTTAAACATCTGTATTTTTCAGTACAGAATGAAAGATCAATTCATTCCACCTTCTTATAGAAGAAAAAAAAAAAAAAAAAAGAGAAATGGTGCTGTCTTACAAAGAGTTTATGTGACTGTCATCTTGGAACAGCCTAGGGTGTAAAATGACAGTACTCTTGCTGCTCTGTGTCAGATCAACATACAGCAAAGAAATACTATCCACTTTCAAACACAGTTTAGAAACGGTGGATGATGTTTCTTATATATTGGATTTCTGATGTGCATAGACTAGGGAATAGGAACTCCACGATAAGCTCTCCAAACTGCTTCAAAGAGGATGTCTAAGAACATGAAAACTTTGGTTAGAAGAAATCTTGATCTGACTCTCATTGGTTGATAGCCAAATAAAGTATATAAAAAGAGGCAGAAAAAGGTTAAAATAGAATTTAAACTGTTTCCTACTTGCTGATTTCAATAACAGCCAACTGATTTCAGAGGCAAACCTGGAATTGCTTTCCTTTCCCTCCTTCTCTGTCCTGCTAACTAGCTGGTGAGCCCACCTTCACTCCCAGCTAGCCTGGCTGAGAGCCCAAAGAGAGCTGAGACTGGGCTTCACTCCACCTCCCACACCACTCTGGTGCTTTGGCTCTCCAGAAGCACCTTGTTTTGGGATGGGCCATTTTGGTTGATTCTCTGCCTGTCCAGCCCATGGGTCTTCCTGTCCCTCAGCTCTTAGCAGCACAGTCTGTGAGTCAGACAGACCTGTGCCCTGTCCCTTCAATGCTGTCAAAGCACTGCCCAGTGTTACAGAAAAAATGTTCATCAGCTTGCCTCAATTTCCAGTTTTAATCACCTACACTGACAGCAGTATTTTTGTCTAGAAGGCCATGCACACATCAACCTGGCTTTCTTAGCAATAGATTCCCTTCTCTTGTACTTTCTGCCTCCCCAGGAGAGAAGCTACACTGAGCAGGTCCAAGAGCACAGCAAACACAGTCCATACAGATGCCATTCAGTCACACAGGCATTGCCCTGCTGTGTGGAAAAGCACAAGTTTCTTGTTCCTTGTAGTGTTTTCTGTGTTATTGTTAATGATTAAAGCAGCTCAGAAAGTAAACATCTGTAATTGTTCCAGATACAAGATGACATTCGTTGCACAAACTGGTTTTAATTATTTTGTGGCCACGAATCTTTTCTCAAATCCAGGACAGTGGTTTCATAAACAAGGAACTAATCCAATGGCCAAAAGCAAAACACACCCAAATGTTTCCCCAACTTTCCTAGCTAAATTGAAATAAACAACATCACAGAAATTTTCAGAAGATATATTTTCTCTTTGTAGACAAACACTCTTATTATTTTCAAAGCAGAATGAATACAGACTGAACTTTAAAGTAGCTGCCTATTTGAGTGGCTTCAGATAGAAAAATGATCATTTTAAGCAACCAAAAAAAAAAAATCTATGCTGAAAAATTTTAAATGGAAGCATTTCAGTTGCATACACTAGAAAATGTTTCATTTAAACTAAGAAATTAGAGGCTAGAGCTTGCAGATGTTGGGTCATTGTTTCAAAGTGAGGCTTAGCAGCAGGCTACTGTCTACAGTTCAACAAACAAAGCACAGAAACTGCAAACCAAGGGTACACAGCAGAGAACAGGAATAGCAGTCGCTAGAGCCCAGAAGCATTACAAGTAGTTTCTTTCATAAGTACTTAATGTTTAGGGAATATTCTTTATTCACATATTTTAAAAGACGTAACAATTAAAATACTCCATTTGGAAAGAACATGGAATGGAAATATCCTTACCAAATAGAGCAGAAAGGTGTGGAGACCTGTTCCAAGTCCAACAGAGGACAGAATGCCTAATCCTACCCAGTAGGCACACCAGAAGAACTTCTTCTCCATATACCGCACATACTGAAAAAGAAAAGTCACAAAATATTATTTTTTTTTTAAATATCTCCCAGGGGAGAAAGTTAAAGCACAAATCACACAAAGATAATAATTAACCATCAAAATAGAACCTGAGATAACTCTATTTGCAATTAATACCAATTACAGCACAGACAGGTACAGAAACTGTGTTTTCAGAAGAAAGGCCACGTGCCTTGGAACCAGCAAGTTTCCAAGGAGATGGGTGAAAAATTCAGGTTCAATAGTAGGGGGTTGAAATCTAGAACAGACACACTAGGTATAAGCAGTAAGTCCTAGACAGCATCTACTGGAGCCCAATCAGAGAGCAGGCAGCTCAGGGAATTGTCTGAACAGATTAAATAAAGGAAGAGAATTTGCTGCCCTCTCACTTCATCTGCTGAACATTTTCTCTTGCACCACTGAGCAACCAGGTTTGTTAATTTAAATTAAAAGATTTAAATATTGGCTGCGTGTTGCAGACAAATGAGGGGATATGGGAAAGTCATAGCAAATTCTGGACATAGAAAGTGCTGTTGGGTACACTGGAGAAACAAGCAGCACCATCTCCCTCTCACTGCTACAATACTAAGAGGATAAGCCAGGTCATCAACTCATCCAAGAGCCTCAAGAGGAGTTCCCATTTTGGACCAACCACAGACAAACAGCACCAAAATTAAGTTTATCAGTCTTACCAGGCTTCCATCTGTCAGGATCTAAAAAGGTCCTGAAAATGCCAAGTTAAAACAAACACACTTTGCTATTCCAAGTATGTTTTGGGATGAAGGTGACTCCCAATCAGGTGTGCACTGATGGTACCTGGAGACAGGTAGAGGGGCTAGCAGGACTTTAGGGAAGGAGGTCTTGAGATAGGGGGACAGACAGATACCTGCTGGCACACATGACTAAGACCTCCCCAGAACAGGTTGCTCCAAGCACCAGCTGGATCCCTCTCCAATCCTGGAGGCACCGGTTTGCTCCCAGCAGGCTCAAGGAAACCTTTTGAGCAGCACAGCTCTGTCGAGTCTTGGGCAGTGGAGGCCCAGCACCAGCTCAGGGTGCATCAACACCAGTTTGCAAGGGCCATCTAGTGGCAAATGTTGAGTGCATCAAGCTCACGCTGTGAAAGCCACCAACCAGAGCAGTTTTTAACGAGGCAGGTATTTGTTCATCAGGAACAGGCTACCAATTTACCACCTACCAACTTGCTCTGTAAGTGCTTAGGTCTCCAGTATGAGACTAAGCAAGAATATGATGAGCTGAAGCAACACATTTCCCTGCATTTGCAGTTGCACAAGGAGATGCTCTGCAGGGCTTAAAAGGGTTCATGGAAAATCTGAAACTCAGAGAAATGGGGAGGTGTAGACAACACCATCACTTTAAGTGATGCAAAAGCATCAGTTTGCACGTACAGCAAAGCACAAAACAAGTTTTTAAGCAATGATTTGAAAACAACAGGGGTATGAGAAGCATCTCAGAACGAGGCTTGGATGATGAAACAATTCTATGCCCAGATACAAGCTTATCCCAGCTAGTCAGGAGAGCCTCCCATGGACACAGAAGAAGCATGTATTGGGAACCACCAAGTTCTCAGTTGAAGATTGTATCTCAAGAGCTCACACCACTATTAAAAGCTCCTTAATAGCAGATGGAGTGCTGCAGCAGGGGAGGTGTGCTGCCTACAGCTGCAGTGTAGAGCAAATGGTGCAGCTGATTATTCCTCATCTCTGAAAAAATCAGCTCTTCTCCACACAGTCTTGACATGAGAAACAAATCTCTTTAGTGAGCAGAAGTTCAAAAGACACATCACAATTCCAAGAAGACCCCCTTCAATTCCCAGTACATCTACTTTAGCACTGGGACAGAAGCATTAGTCACTAAGGGAGGTAATTGGAGAGCCTCCTACCTGTTGATGTGTTCCTTCAACGTAATAGGTGGCTGTAAGCACTGCAAGCAGCAGTAACAAACACACCAGGATACTTCGCCGATGCCACAATCTTAAAAGACAAAAGGGCAGTTAGTGTTTCTGACCATTCAGCATGCAACAGAGTAACTCAGCTATCTCCACACCCCGGCTCTGCAGGGATGTAGTGAGGCTGGACAATGGCAGCTGAAAGGTTTGCTATGATACAAACATAAACCTCCCAAGAAACTATCTGGGGAACTTTTATTCTTTATGGAAAAATTTCAGCTTCACTGTCAAGTGAGATCAAAGTTCAGCCATGCTTGCCTTTTTTTTTTTTTTCTCTAATGAAGAAAAACAAAATAAACTGTCTGAAAACAAACACAATCTGAAGACAGATATTCCATTTCTGCAGCCAAGAGAGTCTCAAACACAGGGCCATGAACAACCCCCTTGGGTAAGCAGAGTGCAAAGCAGGGACTGCACTGGCCCGGGGCACGGGATGAGCTGTGGCTGGAACGCAGAAGTGCCAATTTCAAGCTGTGGGCTGGTGGGAGAACCACAGTGACAGGAAGAGGAATGAATCTGTGCACTATTTTGGTTCCCCTGATTGAAATTAATATCTAACAGCTCAAATTTTAATAAATACATTTTAGCTAATTATGAAGTGCTAAGAAGCTGCTTCAGTGAGGGGAGAAAAGTGTTTTGCTTTGTCATTTGATACCCAATTATTTCTGAGCCTGCTTAGTCTTACATACACATTCTGTTCCATGTGCATGTGGCCACACAGTAAATTAGCAAATAGTTATTATTTTCTGGGAAACACTATTTTACTGTCACCTAATGCTGTAAAAAAAATAAAATCAAGTGTTGGCATCACTTAGTCTCAGACATGTAATAGCAAACTTATGACCATAAATTATCTATTTAGAAAAAGACAGTAAGATAGAAACAGGAGGCATATAATACAGGAAAACAGTCCCAAATGCTTCATATTAAGAAAGCTCAAAAAAGTCAATCTAGCTTTAAATTTAAAATAACTTGTGCTGCTTATATGACAATTGGATTTCCAAGTGATTGCCATCATTTAAATCACAATTTACTCGAGTGGAACATAGGAGATCATCAAGAGTCAATCTGAGGTCTCAACTAAGTTTCTAACAGTCAGTGTTATTTTCTATAAAGATATTGTCATGTTAGTGCCAGACAACATAACTGTGGCACACAACAAAGGATGCAAGGGCTGTCAGCAGAACTGGACCTCTAGGAATCCAGGTAAAAGTCACCTTAAAATAAGCCCTCAAATAAAAGCTTGCTGGGTGCCAGAAATGGCCAATATAGCACTCAGTAAAACAGTTCTCAAAGAAACAGTTCTCAATGACATTTGTAAGAATGCACAGAGCAAAATAAGTAATAGTAAAATAAGATTTGGGGGTTATACTTTGGGTGGAGGTGGGGCATAAAGGGGATTCATTCTATACTACACAAACCTGGTATTTTCCATAGCTGGTGCACTAATAGCTCTGCACTGCAGCACTAGTAGGGGATGTTAGAACTGCCCATTGCAAGTTTTCTAGTCAGAATAAAAGGCCATTTTAACCAGTGCATAAATGCTTTGGGCAAGTGCTTTAATAAACAGTTTCCTGCTGTGAAAGGGACTTAGCTTAGAAGCAAAGTTCTCTTTGCAGCATCATAAACATCACTGCAAGTTCCATTTAACACTGACCCCTGCCCTAGCTAAGCTATTGGAAGGTTATTCAGCAATACTGACACCAATAGATCAGTACTAACACTGCTGTCTTAAGTACAATATCTCTTGCCTGAAGGATCCCTAAACACTGCCCCACTCTTTCAAATTGGAACATTCAATGCTTCAGAAAGGAAGTTTGCCATTTTCTTCCACTGACTATATATATCTATATATATATATATATAAATACAAAACCAAATATGTTTTCTGAAAGAAGAATTTAAGTTGTGAATCATCAGGGAAAGTGAGGTGTCAGAATGACCTACTGAATCAGAGCATGGGTTTCCCCAGAACTCTTAGTAGAAGTTAAAGAAATTAGCTTTACTTTATGGTCCATTCCTTCAAGTTTAATAGAGTTTCCAGGAAAAAATACTGCAAGGTAACAAGCGGCTGTTTCCAGAGGACAATATTCAACCTCTCTTCTCGGTCCCTTCGCTTCCGTTCACTCAGCAAAGAGGAATCTGCAAAGGAAAAGCAACAGAAATGTAAAAGCAGAGGCTGGTAGTTCAGATTCTATCCCACCCAAAACATAGCAACTTTTTGTTTGCTTGTGTTTTCTTTCTTGGGCAGTTAATGTGAGCTCCCAGTCAACGTTTCTACTCATCACAAAGTCTTTCCTCCAAGTGCATCAGAAATCAGGTGACCTCCAGCAAAGGAAATAAGGTGGCTTTTTACCTCCCTGTGTAGCTGACAACCAGGGTGCAAAAAGCCTGGCAGTTCCATCAGCCTTTCCACAAGGTACAGCACTAGTCACAGGTCAGCTAATGAACAAGGCCAAATGTGACCCAGTCCACCCACTATGGAGGGCACGTTTCACTAGGCATTTTGAGTTTGGTTTTCTTCCAAAGCTATTCTCGGACCTCTCCAACTGAACCAGATGGAATTACACGTGCTCTTTCTACATGTCAGTCACCATGTAACTGGATAACAGCAGCTCTCCTCCCAGCCAGCATCCTCAGGCTGTGTCTCCCCACACTCTGCAGCTTCTCCAGCACCAGCTCAGCAGCCGGGAAGATCTTGATGAGAAGGATCTCCTTTGGTATCAGAGCCCTTCACTGGGCTGACACTAGAGGCTTGTGACTGGGTTCTAATGCAGAGCTCCACACTACTGCAACACCAGCTCCTGTACACTACTGTACAAGTACAGAAGAAAGGTTCTGCTGATAAATGGGACATTTTGTGCTCACAAGACAACCAAGATTCATAAAAACCCCAGCTATCTTTCCAATAAAAAGAGTTTGTTCAAAGGTTGTCATGATAATGAGCAGTTATAATTTTTACACATTCCAGAATAAATTCTTTTTAAAATTTACCACAAATAATCAAATAAAATACATAAAGTAACTCCTGCATCCAAACTAGTTTAAACATCCCTTACTATGCAAATCCAAAACACATTACCTTTGTTTTGTACACATTTAAAGCTCTGCAATAATATTAATTGATTTTACATTTGTAAAAAGCTGTTGCATTTAAAATATTAATCTAATCGGAATCCTCAGCACATTGTAACCCAAGATGTATTATTTCAGTCTTATCCCAGTAACTGAAACACTCTGCCTTATCAGATGCTAATATTTGCACAGAAATTGCATACCTCATTAGTCACACAGCCTGTTTAATTTTGTATTCCTTAGCTGTAAGCATCAGTTGCTATTAGATGAACGAAGAGAAATCCTACAATGGCAAATGCTGGATAACACCCACGTTCCCTCTAAGTCACAGAATGATTTCAGTAAAAGGAATTGATTTGTTCCATACATACACACATACAGTCCCTTGTTAAATTTTGCCACATTCATTGCTTCAAGAATTTCCATTCTCTATTCTTCAATTAACGTGTCTAACAAAAATGCTTCGACCTTGTTTTGAGTAAAGGTCATAAGAGACAATGGTGTAAGACTGTGCACAACTTGAGAAATCACTTGGTTACAAAACTTAATTAAATATGGAACTGGCACATTCAAAGCTGACAGGAAACAAACTCAGATAATTATAATTTATATGCTATACAACACAGCACAGATAATTCAGTCACGTAAGGCTCTTTTTGAAATGCTCACAGGTTATTTTCTTGAGTTCTAAATATTAACCCAAGCCTACTTCCAATAGAATATAGGGAAAACAGGCAAGGCAGGAGTTGAAGCAGTTAACTTTTTTGTTAGCAATTTATGACTGAAACCGATAAATTACAGTGAAGCTAAATGTCAACAGAAAAGCTAGAATTTGGGAGACTAATAACTGGATTTCTCCCAGAGTAAAATGGATTTTATTACCAAGTACTTCACATTTCAGTGCCAAAGGGTGGGGCTGTGTAGCCCGACTTCCACAGCCACATATTTGCCAACATAGTTCAATGTTTTGGCTCAGTCCTGGTGCAGCCCCTGTTGGTACCCAAGCCAGCTTTACAGGGCTCACACAAACATGAGCTCCAGAATAAGAACTCAGGGGGGAGAAAAGAGTGTAAGAGAAAACCGGAAAGAAATACTTGACATAAAACTATCCTGTTGCTTCATAATATGTAAATCCTTCAGACATAGAGGTGACTGAAGCTTCCAATGTATTCAGGGAAGGAGGCCCTTCAGATCATCTACCACAAAGTACACCAACACCAAGTCCTGTTGAGTGCCAGTCAGTTTACACCTAGCTGACCAGCTGAGAACGTGTTTTTTTCCACTTGCCTGTGAAGTTCCCATTGTGCTGTTCTTTGATCATCCTTATGCGTCTCTGGTCACAGTCTGTTCCATTCTCTGCCATTTCATAGATCAGTCACCTATGAGGACCTAATAGAAGAATAAAACCAAAAAGCATAATTTTTCCATCTCTGGTTATGAGGACTTCATTTATTCCATAGTCAAAGGATACAAGCAAACATCCAGCAGTTCTCCAAATCCCACTTACCCTGCATCACACCATTAAAAAGGAGAAAGTGATTCAGTTCCCACAATGACAAAGATTAAAACATTTCCACCTACATACATCTAAATTTTTCACTTAAATGACAAAACTCCCTCGCTTCTCACAACTGAACAAAAACTTGTTAAACAATCCCTTCTACTAAGCAGCCCACTGTTTGGGCTCCAGACACAGCAGAGCTTTGTACAAAGTTCAGTCCTGACAAAGGTGTTCAAGATTTGATTCTCTCTTAGAGAACACCCACTCTAGCACTAAGCTTCCATGTAGCTTGCATGCAAGTAGACCTCAAACACCACACAGAGCAAAAACCCACTCTCAGTGTGGCAGCTGAGTAGAGCTGCATCTCCTGCTTGGCACAGCCAGGTATCTCTCCACCAGAACAGGGAAACTTCACCAGACTGAAGCTCTCATGCAAAGGGTTTTTGAGAAGTGCACTTCATCTGATGGTTTAGCCTCTTTAGTGAGGTCAGCCTTAAAAAGTCCAGAACTGCTGCAGTTTTCCTTACCCAGGAGAATAAATAGTGCAGCCATTGGAAGACAGCACAAATCAGAGTGTTGCAAGAGCTTCCCCCCAACCCGTTAAAAAACCCCAAACCTGAACAGCTGACAATTCTTATGCAAACAGAGAGCAGCCAGTCAGACTCCTTACTTTAAAAACCCTCTCTTGAATCATAAAACACTTTCTGGAATTTTATTCTGGAAAAGAGATTCTCACAAAGCTAAAGCACCTTATTTGCATTGCAGTTCTCCCTGCTCACCAACATGACTTACAGTTTTTGATCTGCTGCTTTTGTTGGAAACAGAAACAGTGAAATATTAAAATGACAGGTTATATAAAACTGTCTAGTGGAGGAAATTAAAGTTTTACAGAAAGAATATTTTCCTTTTGATTTAGGTTAGGCTTAAGACCCAAGCAGCAACTCAGGCTTGGTAAACAGGAGATTGCCCCTTTGATTCAGACTGCAATCATTTTGTAGATTATTTTTTTATTAATAAGTTAAAAGATTTCATATACTGTATTGTTTGATATTCCCAGGGTTTCACAAGTCAGTTTTAAGTAGATCTTCTAAACAAGAACAAGTCTTGTGCACTACTAGTAATACAGATAAAATTGCTAGCTAGAATGTGGTCATTAAAGGGGTTTTACTTAAAACCCAATAGTCAAAAGCCTCAAAGTCTCAGGAAGGAGTCCTCCCTCCAACACCATCTTCCTGAAATGCTATACAAAAGAAAAAAGAGCCTGTCAAGCATTACAAGGTAACAGGAACTAATCTCTTGCATGTTACAGTTTCCAGTCATTGACACTTGTGCCCAAGAAAATGCCAAACCACCAAGAAAACCAATAGAACAGCTTTGCATAAGTTTGCTTCTGAAAAATGCTGAAGGGCTCCATAGTCAGCCAAGGACAGAGGACTGACCTGCTGCAGCAAGAGCTCTACAGCATCACCCTGCAGTCAGTGGCAGAGGTTTGCTCTGAAGCATGAGTCAACCACCACAGAAAGATCAACCTTCTTCTCTGCTCAGAGCAGTTTTACAGCAGCCTGGCTCTCAGGAAGTCAGTAGAGTTGCACCAGTACTTCTGTGAGGATAACTGGCCAGTTGCTATGGTGAGCCAAAGATCAAATGTTTGGGCACCTCCTAATTTCATTAGGACAGTAAATCCCTGTAGATGCTGGAATGATTTGTTTCTTCTGACTGCACTTAGTGTGTTTATTTTTGATGTATTAAAAATATGCATTTACACACATATCGACTATAAGCTTATATACACACATACATATATCACATAGGCACGTGTTACACACAGCTCAAAGTGCAGAGAAGAATGTTCAAAATGGGCAGTTGGAAAGCCTGATGTTTACAGAAAGCTGCTTAGGAAGCAGAAGCCACCACAGCCATACTAAAAAAATATAAATAAAAATGTTCTGGGTTAGGGAACTTCAGTCACATTTTGTTGTCTTAAATATAATACATAAATACATTCAAGTGGAAGCCACATGTTCCTCATTTTGAAATTCATCTTTTTTTCCTTGTGCAAATCTAGCCTTCAAAATTGAAGTCTCAATTGGTTTGGTCTCTGCTTTCAGCTTTATTTCATTTGAAATTACATTTCAAGAAAGCTAATTTACTGTGATACAAAGTGCTCTCCATGTTTGATGCTAAAAGCTGGGCTGAGCACAACACTCCCTCTCCACCAACTGAATTCCTCTGCAATCCATTAAACATCTTAGTGGCACATAAACAGCCTCAATCTCTGGGGATCTCATGTGCATTGTTACATACATGTTACAGCTTTCACAAACTACCAGAGCCAGTTGTACCCTGCCTGCTTGGGAAGGCACTAATCTGGGATTAGCTTTACATAATGCTACCTCAAGCACACAAGTCAAGGCTCACAGTAAAGCAGATAAATACCCCCCTTGCTCTCTTCTGTTGAGCAAATACCAGTTAAAAAGGTATTCTTAGGAAGTTAGGAAGTTCAACCATTCTTCAGAAAAGCTCTAAAAAATCATATTTAACAATATAGTTGCCTAGGAGATTCAATACTTATCACACTGCAGGTATGAATGGGCTGCCATTGAGAAACCAAACTCTTATTGGCTTCAGAAAACACCCCTTGGTTTACCAAAGTCTAATTATTTAAAGCATCTTAGCATAAGGAACTGAAGGATGTGCATCCAGAAAGCTCAGCTCTCTGATCTGTTCCTCTGTTTGACACCTGTTGCAGTCACTAGCCCTGCTAGTTTCTCCATGGAGAATAACTGGAGTGGGAGTCTGTCCCCAGATGCAGTTATCCTTCATCAACTGAGGCCCCATCCTCAAGTCTACACGGAAGCCACGAGAACTCACCACAGGAAATTAAATTCCATTTCCTAAGCAGAACTTCACTTCTTCTGAATGCTGAAAAAAGACAGTCTAAAAATAAATATGCCTATTACATTTGAGTAGTTACCAGCAAAGAAAAACTAAACTATTTAAAAGAGTGAGAAAAACAACTCCGAGCAGTTTTTGTATCAGGGTGGCTTAGCTCATTTGTTAGAGCTGTGCTCACACTAGAACTTTGTATGGCTGAACAAATAGCCCACAATACACTATTCAGCTTTAGTGGGATCCATAACATTAAGTATAAAAGACAATTATTGCCAGTCAAAAGTGTAAATTCATCAACAAAAAGGGCTTCTGGTAACTGTGACTGGCACTTCACAGCATAAGTCAGACAAAGCAAAACAAGCTATTAGCACATGAGAACATAAAATTAGGCACTGCAATCTCTGCACTCCCTAAATCCAGAAAAGGACAACAGCCTCTCCTTTCTGAAGCTGTGGGGAGGCAGCTGGAGCACCCAAGTGATGGGTGTGCTTACAGAAAAGAGTTTAAGACAAGGCAGCTGTGTGCTTAACTTTCCCCTGGAGGAGGAGAACGTGGACTCACATGTTGTACTAAGGAATTTCTGAGAACCCTCTTCCAGTGTGCTGGGACAACACAGAAGTTGTTGTAATGATTTCACTGCTTTCCCAGACATTGTTTGAATCTCTAACTCTTACCACTTCTCACTTGAAGACACCCTTCCTGCCAGTATCCTGCTGCTGCTTTCTCCTCAGCTTCTCCATTAATCATTCATTTCTTTATCACTGTTCTTCAATTACAACAAAGAGAAGGGAAGATTAAAAAATCCTTTCACAAGTGGATATGTAAACACACTAAACTAGGCAGTGTTACACATCTGTGAGAGGGTTTTGGTTTAGTCAACAAATGCTCCACACAAGCAGATATTTACCCAGGGAGCAAGTTAACAGCTCCGTGGCAAACTAACGGTTTGGAGAGCACTTTCTCTCAGAAGTCAAAGCTTGCCTGGCACAAGAACACATCTAGGTAAAGGATGAGATCAGCCCTGAAGTGACAGGTTACCTACCCTTCCAGCTCCACACCTATGCCACTCTTCACTGCTTCTTCTGTGCTCGAAGCCAGTGGAACAGCCAACTACCTTCCCAGCTCCGGAGACATCCAAGACCAAAGCAACTGCTCTTGCAAACCTTCTGTCCCTACAGGGTAAGAGAATACTGTTCATCACGTGACACAGAACTGACACAGTCCCTAACCTGAAGGTTAATAACTTTCCTAAAGATGACAGAAAATAAGAAAATTAACTGCTTGATTATTTCCCGTCTTTCAACACTCATGGGAAGCATTCAATTAAAATAAATTAGGACACAGCTGAAAGATGTTCAAAATCTCCACGGATTTAGCTATAATGGGTTACTTTGATACGAGTGCATTTATTCCCCTACTAAAAATGTTGTTCAAACTGAAATAGTTTAATCCCTCCAAGGAGAGGCAATTTAGTTAAAGACCACAGGTTTCCATTTTGTGGGTTATGCCTCTGTACACCAGACCTATTTTCCAATTCCTCGCCAAATACCATTTCAAAAAAAGTCCTCTTAGAATTTAGAGCTAAAATTTCCATTTTTTAGAACAGACTTTGGGAAAGAATGATTTCAGATTGTTGTAGTAGGAGTTTCAGGGATGCCAAGCATTTTCCTTTGGGGCTACTAAAAGTTCTGTCCCTGATGTTAAGACAAAGTATATTGATTTCTTCAAGGGGTTTTCTCAGATTAAACCTGAATATTGATGGTTGTCTGTGTAGATCCAGCAATAGAATCAGATGCTATAATAATACCATAGAGTTATTACATGATTTATAGATGAAAAAGCATGGATAATGGTAGGAAAGACAAAATTCACATTGTTTGGGTCTTTGCAGTTCTCTCTTTCTGAAATATCATAAAAAAAAAAAAAAGAAGAAAAAAAAAAGTAAACTGAAATAACAGGGAAGGTGAATATTGTCTGTGTAGTATCTTATGCTACAGTGCAGATCCCAGACCAGCCCTGTGCTCCTTACACTGGCAGGAGGCAGCAAGCCTGGGGTGCAGATCACAGCTCTCAGAATGAGACCAATCCTCTGCTGACTGGGACAACGTTCAACCAGCTGCTGAGAAAAAAAACCTCTTCAAGGTTATCACAGAGGGTGAAGTATGCTGAGAGGGTGACCCGAGGAGATCACAGGAGACCTCTGTAGTCTTACTGCTGTGCAAACTTCCCAAGGACCCGTCTCTGTTAGCTCTCAGATTTGAACGGGACCTCACTAAAATACACCGGGCTTCACATCAGACGGGGATTCAGCAACGGGTGCTACACCAGCCAGAGCCACAGTAACGCACCCCCTGGGGAGGGGGCGTCAAGCAGCCCTCTCACCAGAACTGATGACTTGGAAAGACTGATAGGAGCAGCCAAAGACTCTGGAGAGAGGGGCCACACAGCACTGGAAAATAGTGTCCATAACTTAATACCGAGGTGACTGAACTGACACAGCATCTTTCACTGTGTTCCAGAGGGCTGGACAGCCAGCCGAGCACACACTGTCTGCTGGGAGGGAGCTCTGCCTCGCAGCCTCAGGCTGCGTTCTGCGCTCAGGAGGTGGCAGTCGAGCTCACTGCCGCCAGCCACCCTGTGCTTCCAAAAGGCACAGAGGAAGGAAAGGTCACAGGGACTGGCACAAGTTATTAACATACCCTGAACATAAAAAAAAGGGCCTGCTAAAATGCATCTAGAAAACAACCGTTAGAATCGTAGGAGTAAAAACACAGCCTTAGGAATTGCCACCCAACACTGGTGGAGGGGGCAGAGTTGGTAGGAACTCTCTCTATCCCATCCTGCAAGTGCTGAGAGACAATCCCCACTAGACAATGCTTGAACCTGCCCAGACATTATATCCAGAGAGCTTCTGTAAGAGGAGGTAGAGCAGAGATGAAGGGGAATGAAAGGAACCACCTAACAAATCCCACAGAACACAATAGATGAATCACACTCCTGACACAACAACTGCTCTTCAGTCTGTAACTGGAACCAGTCCAGGTCACACTACAGCTGCCTTGGCTGTTCAGTGAGAATACACATAAGGGTGGAACACACAGCCTAACTCTGAGCCTTGTAAGAGAGAAGAATATTATTTAACAAGTCTTAAATATACTTAACAGCTACCTGCCTCACTAGAAACTTCAGACTGTCTCCTGAGTCCACCTTGCCCACCAAAACCAGCAGGGTCCTGCCCCATGACCGTTGTTCTGCCCTGCCACAGGAGAACAAAAAGCTCAGTGTTGCAACCGCTCCAAGGCCATGCTCTTTGTTCTCCTGGAAAGCAAAGTCCAGCCAGCTCACACTTCACAAGTCACACAAGTTAAAGTTCTAACCTGCAGATAATTGTATGTTTCCCATCACCATTATAGCAGAAAAAAAAAAAGTGGCCTGCATTTACTATCAGTGTTCTGTCTTCAAACCCAAGCTTAGTGTGTATTTTGAGATCTCTTCAACATTTACACAGGACATTCTAGGGAGTCTTGATCACAACAGCCAGGCAGATGCACTTAAAACATTTAGAAGTGATTCAAAACCACAGCAAAAAAAGCTTTAAGGTGGCAATGGTGGGGACGTTCAAGCTGAGCAGCTTGGATTCCAGCACACTCACCTTCCTCATGGCTACTGCCCACAGAGCTGCTCAGTCTCCTCCTACCCTTTCCCACAGAAATTACAAGTACCACTGATTTCAGTGGTTAAGTAGGACAAGAAGGTTAGCTCAAATTAATACCTAGTGCTCAGCTCCCATTGCAAAACTGGAAGCACGGTTTTTCAAACTCTCATGTGAAAAGACGGGATAAAGCCATCATTACAGCTGTCACTTAGGACCAATAGGGAATAAAGAAAGTCCATCCCATGCTGCAGAAATCATGGACTGAAAGAAAGAGGACTAAAATAACCAAGCTTATTTCAACAGGCAAGTCGATGCATTAAGAAGAGCTTATACATGCTGCTGTAAAGTATGATGGTATAAAATGTGAGAACTCCCAACCCACCCATCTGGCAGGAACTGGGGTTTAACCTTAAAAGAGCAGAAGTCCCAACAGTAAAACACCACAAAAAGAAATGTCCCATAGGCAGTTCAAAGTGGATAACCTGGATTCACAGCACTTGAAAGATAAATAGTCATTATCAAACAAACTTACTACCCCTTCCCTCACATCACCTAAATGACTTGCCAAACATCTCAGAGGCAAAACTCCCTTAAAACTGGTATCTAATTGCTGTATCACCACCTGTAATCACCAGCTGACACTGGCCAGAAAACCAGACAAACACATCTAGGTGCTTAACTTCAGTCAGCAGAAATGAGACTAAGTCTTTATGGATTTGGGCACAAGCACCCAAGTCCAGCAGACAAGCTGCAAACAGAACAAGGACTGGTGTGATGCAGGGACACAATCAGCCACCCAGCCAGGGAAGCACAACCCATTGCTACTGGAGAAGGACACAGTCCATCAACTGCCTACTCTTCAGAACTCAGCCCGAAGGGTTCATTTCTCCCTGTGTCATCACGCATCGTTCCTTGGGCCAAAACGAGGAGATTCTGCCACACACTTTCCAGGGCTGTGTCCAGCCTGACGTGAAGTGTCCCGAGCAGAACAGCTCTCCGGTGGGACGGGGAAGAACTAGCAGCAGCAGCACATCTCTCACCCTGAATGCCGGCGACGAGCTTCCTCCCACATCCCAGCGGTTTGGGAAGAGTTCTCTCCTCTCCCGATCCCCCCTCACCTTGTTTATCTTACGGTGACCTCCCGCTCACCCCACACGCAGCTCTCCGAACCCGCCAGCGCTCCCCGTCGGGCCGGGCCACTCCCGCCACCCCTCCAGGCCCCAGACTTGCACAACACCGCGAGGGCCGGCGCTGGGTCACGGCGTCCCAGGACACCGCCGATCCCGCCCGCCACCAGCTCTCTCGACCCCTGACAAAAAGCCCCTCACTACCACCCTGGGCCGAACTCCCCGCCTCGCTGCTCGGCGTCTGCGCGGCCACCGCGGGGACGGGGATGAGGGGGAGAGAGCGACCCTGCGGGGCGGCCCTGAGGGGAGCGGCCCTGAGGTCAGTGCTGAGGGGGCGGGACGGGGGAAACCGGACAGGTGCCGCTGAGGGGACGGAGGCGCAGAACCCCAACCGCCGGGGGAGCCCCTGCAGCAGCCCAGCCCAGCCCAGCCCAGGTGAGCCGAGCCGAGCCCCTGTCCCCGCTCCCCGGCGCCGCACTCACCACGCTCCGCGCCGGTCGCTGCCGCTGGGCCCGGGCCAACCCGGAAGTGAAGGCAGAGCCGAAGCCTCCCCTTCCCGCCCACTGCGCGTGTCACTTCCCGCGCGTAGGCCTCCCCCCTCCCATTTAACTCGTCCCTCGTGCCACGCGCTTGTGACGTCATCTCCGGGCAACTGTAGCGTCCTGGCAGCGCGCGGCAGGTAAGCGGGGGGGGCGCCTCCGGTGCCTTCCCCAGGCCCGGGGACCTCAGCGGGGCCCCGGCCCGGCTCGTTGCGGCCTCCTTTTTACCCCTCTTTTCTTCCATCGGGTTTAGACTGACCCGGTGCCGGCCAGGCCGGTGCAGCCGCTTCCGCCGGGGAGGTTGCCAGTGCCGGTGCGCGGGGCCGTGGCCGCCTGAGCTGCCGCAGCGCTCGGTGGGCTGCGCTCACTACCTCCCGGGAAGGAGCCCTCAAGGGAATTTTGGATAGTGACTTAAAACGGACCCACCCTTTGGCCGTTTCTCCGTGTTTTCGGTGTAACGTTCCCATCACTGGGTGTTGCTCTGTTCCGTCACCAGCAGGCTGCGCACGCTCACCGGTGACGCGTCGGGGATTATGAAGGGGTCGTTGGGACATGAGATCGCGCGGCCGGAAAGGGCTCTCTGAACGGCTTTACCTAATGTGTGGAGGTGGAAGAGTGTTAAACAAACCCACTTCTCTTCCAAATATCCCCCGCTAATCGGGTGCACTCTCCCACGTGGAAGAACGCTCCAATAAATTCTGCC
This sequence comes from Corythornis vintsioides, assembly GCA_025447755.1. Classification (NCBI taxonomy): domain Eukaryota; kingdom Metazoa; phylum Chordata; class Aves; order Coraciiformes; family Alcedinidae; genus Corythornis; species Corythornis vintsioides. The sequence continues at coordinate 8,048 of JAOEGS010004639.1, read as the reverse complement.
TTCCCCCGCTTTTCAGAGCTCGTCCCCCAGCCCATCATGGAGTATCTCTCTCATCCCGGGCTCCTCAGCGTCATGGCTGGAGTCGCATGCGGAGTGTGCCTGGGCTGGGGCATTCGCGGGATGCTCCTAAGGCAGCCCAAAGCCAGAATGCCAGCGCCTGGAAACACCCCGAGGGGCGAAGCTGACATCATGGGAGAGTCCGGGGAGTTCAAGATGGTGCTGATTGTCCGCAATGATCTGAGGATGGGCAAGGGGAAAGTGGCAGCACAGTGTTCTCACGCTGCTGTGTCTGCCTACAAGCAAGTCCAGAAAAGAAATCCCGATCTCCTGCGGCAGTGGGAGTACTGTGGCCAACCTAAAGTGGTCCTCAAAGCTCCCAATGAAGAGACTCTGATCCAGCTCCTGGATGATGCAAAGCACCTCGGACTGACCGTGAGCTTAATCCAAGATGCAGGTCGTACTCAGATAGCTCCAGGCTCCCAGACAGTGCTGGGTATTGGACCGGGACCAGCTGATGTTATAGATAAAGTGTCTGGTCACCTAAAACTCTTCTGAACTGGGGACCAAAGAAATCTGAATGCATGGATGGCTGAGGACTGAAGGGATAAAACCCAGCTTTGGGGATTTTTCTGTATGTTCTCTCCCTATAAATAAAACAACCAGTTTTTGTAAGACATTTAAATTTGCAAATCAAGTTTGTGCAGTTCCTGTGTTACGTGCTGAAGCAGGAAAAAAAAATGCTGGGTTCAGAGGAGGTGAAGAAGGTAGAATTTTACCTGCCCTAAGAAGGAGCCCAGGAGATTTAATACTTGTGTTAATACTTTAACTGAGGATTTCTGCACTTCAGCTGAATACAAAGATTAGCATAAATTATAATGTCCTGTGTGTTAAAAGAGCAGGTTCCCCTCTGCCTCACAGGAGGGGTCATGGGAGAGTTACCTTCTTGAATCCAGGAAAGATCAGCCAGTGAAGCAGTTGAGAGTTGCCCCATCCAGCTGGGGGTTGCTGTAGCCAACTTCCTGCACCAACTGTTTGAGTAACTGATCTAACAGTTTGTAAGTGGGATGATACCAACCCACTATAACAGGCTGTGCAGTCCCCCTCCTGAGCCAGGGAGCAACTTGAGTGTAGCTTTTAACTGTAAAGCTACACTTGTAATTAGATGGACTTTCTGTAAATCACGCTTTATAAAAGATACTTTGTGAGAATGCTGCTGTTGAGCTCAGCTTCCAGCCTCCTGGCCACATCATCTTTCTGCTCTCAGACAGTATCTCCTATGAATTATCTGTCTCACTCCACTTTAATGACCATGGGGGCAGATGTGCAAGCAATGCACCCACTGAAGGGAGAAGTTTTTATACCCTACCTTTAGGCATAATAATTTTTGAAAACCAACACTATTTACTACAGACTTTTCTTCCACCATACTCCTGAACAACCTCCTTTAACCTATAGCCCATGGCAGGGTAACCCCCCCCAGCTGCTGACATCAACCCTTACACACAGGGTCCCTGAAGTGCTGGGCTGACAGAATCACAACCCAACTGTGCAGTCACAAGAACAAGCAGGAAGGGGGTTCAGCTGACACTGAGAACAGCTCCTGGTTAAAGGGCAGAAACTTCTACAGCTCCCCTAGATCTGGCCACTGCTGGAATACTTATTACACTCAAATATGACAGTATTCATAGAGAAACATTTAAGTCAATTTTATTTGAAGCTAAATATATTTAAGGCAACTTACATACCTAGAACATGATCTCAATTTAACTGACACACCCTACTACAATCCTAACATACCATCTGCTCAAAGATGCTGGAGTTGATCACAATGCAGCCAACTATTGAAAAGTGCTATGTTCTTCGTTCTGGCACCATCTCTCTCTAGAAAAAGCATTTATGTGTTTTCCTTGTATTTCCCCCTCAGTGCCAGACCCCGCTCCCAGGCTCCACTGCTGCTCCCCCACGGGCCCCTCACACACTCACACCACACACCCCACCCTGCCAGCCCTGTAATACTTGGTTCAAGTTCAAAGGTCCTTGTTGAAGACAGTAAAGTGAAGCTACCACTGTGCAGCATGTCCACAGTCCAGTAATTTATTTTTGAGTAATTTCAAATTGCACAAACAAAACTGAACAGCAATATGCTTGAATTCTCTCTTCTGTACACTCAAAACAGTGATCTAAAACACCACAATATCCAACATACACAAACCTCGGGGCAGGGTTAGTAAATACACAGAGTGGAATCATGGTGCTCTGTTCCTGAATGGAATGTCCCACAAAAGCACAGGATACAGCACAACGTAAGGTCATCTGTTACATATGGAGTGAGCAAAAAGACACTAGCATTTTTCTAGATGCATAACTGGAAAAAACCTGCATAGGTTAAGGGAGGAAAAAAAAAAAACAAAACAAAACCAAAAAAACCTTTTACTCATTTTAAGTCAGGCAAGGTTGTCTGGACGCATCTGGAATTCTTGGAGCTATGCAATCCAACCAGGGGAGGATGCTGATTAGTGTTGTTCTCTTGTCAGCGCTCTGGCGAGGTCAATACAAGGATCTTCGCTTTAGCTTTTTCCGGATATACAGTGAGACTTAAATGCGTTTAGAATAGACAGTACATACTGAAAGCTGCTCACATACAATGAACTTAAGATTCAATATTAGAGTTTAACACTATAGAGTGCAAATCAGAATCTTCACAATAGACTTAATGGTAAGAAGCAGTCCTGCAAAAGCCCACTTGACCAAAGTTGTTTAAACTATTCCCCTTTTAAAGTCTAAATGACATGGAATGTGAAAAAAAAAAAAAGGATTTAAACAGAAGTGATTCAAATAGTTTGCGCTAGAAAAAACAGTCCTTCATGAAATAAAGGTTACAAGAACACGAGGCAGAACTCTTGCTTTTCCCTGTTATGAGTTAAAGCGGGGAGGGACGGTGGAGTTTCCGTAAGAAAACAGGAGCTCAAGGGCCGGCGCTGGCCTCACATGCTGTACCCAAAGCCCGGCTGCGGCTGCCCGTAGGGAGGTGCACTGTAGCCGTAGCCAAAAGGTGCCTGTGGAGGAACTGCCACACTGGGTCCCGCTGTCAACATCAGCTGGGGCTGACCTGCAAGACAGAGCAGTTCTATCTTTACACCCGGCACTGAGGGTTCAGTCAGAACTCCTGCAGCTTTCCCTGGAGACATCTGTGTGTTTAACAATAACTCCCCTGGCCTGAGCAAAATAATATGAAATGCTGCAGCCCGGATCCCATCCTAGCAGCAGCCTTGTACTTTATCTAGTATTTTAGAACTACATTCCCTGGAGACTTGATTTCACATGAAGGACATGTCCATTTCCAAGGACTTCCTTGGTAAAAGCCACATCTAGAGAAGTGCTGATTTAAGAGTGGAATGTGTTACTGACAACACTTGAACTATTTCATTACCATAAACGATGGGTTGTGTTTCCGTAGCCTGCTCCTCTTCCTTTCTCAAAGATTCTGATGCATCCAGTTTATCCACCTGGAATTGAGACCAAAAATTAAAAAAACTCCTCTGAAAAAAATAAACTCATTTGTGGCAGAGAAGTGGAAAAGCCTTAGTGGTATGTTAACACCCATCAAGAAAAGGAGACTGTTTACAAGTTAAGATCAATTCAAGTAGCAATGTTGGTACTGGTGCAGTCAAGATTGTCCATTTCCTAAAACAACCCTCTAATGGAGGGATTTGTCAAACTGCTTTGAAAGCTCACTCCAGGCTGAAGCTTTGTATGGGAGGTCCCATAATGGACCAGAGCTGCTTTGACATCAGTAAGCTCATCAGTCCCTGTTGCTCCAAGTACTTCAAACCAACTCAAACACAGACTCAGATTTTAGTGCAGTGTCAGTTGGAGCAATTGCCAAAATAACACCCAGACCTGGAGAAGGTTCCCTGAGTATAACATGGAGGCAATCAGAAGTCATGTTTTTTATATGGCAGACTGCAATAGCATCCGACATGTCACTTGAGCCTCAAGATTTCACTTTCCAAACCCATTCACTCATGCAATTTAAGTCCAAATGCAGAGAATGCATGTGTATAAGACTTGCTTTTTTCCACTCCAGAACTGTGTGGCAGTCAGCCTAAACCCACCAATACTCAACGTGTTCAAGCTTAGCACACAGAAACCAGACATGACTGGCCAGCTTCCCTCTGCTGTGCAGCCAGGAGAGCTCTGCTGTTAGCCCACCCCTACAGAAAGGCAAGAGAAGGAACTTGTTCTGCAGTGACATATTGCTCAGTACTAAAACGGATCCAAGGAAACTCAGCAGCACTACAGTCTAAGGCAGGCCCTGAAACTAAAATAAAAAAAAAAAAAAAATAGGTATTGGTATTTTACCTGGGAGACAAGATTTAGAATGAAGTCAGAGACAATCATGCCAATTACTTTAAGACAGTAAGACAGCTCACAAACCAGATTAGTCTTTCATTTCATTTGTGTCCTTCATGGAGTGTGAAGACAGGTTTCCTGCACTTACACAGGGTCAGCATTACTTACTCAGCTACACCAACATACATGAGTTGAACAGTTTTCAGCTTAACTGTGCTAAGTTAGCAAGTATGTGCAGGCAGCTCTAACAGCTTTCTTCTGATTGTGAATTAAAAACATGAGTTCCATAAACCTGTTAATTTGTAACCTCAATTAGAGGCATAAATCCAAGTAGTGGCATAAGTCCTGAGCTTGAGAGTTCACTCAGTGACTGGGCTCTCACAGAAAGCCTTTTTGTTGCCTCACACCACTATCTGTCTCGCTGCTGTCAAAGTGCACAGGAGGGTATGCCAAGGCTTCCAGACTCCTTTCCAGGTGCCGTGCTGAGAACTGCACTCTTTCACTCCCATAGCAACACACTGAACACAGAAGCACAAGTTTAGAGATGCAGATCCAAGGAGAATGTGCAGAGTTTGCTACTAAGCAGAGGCATTTGGCTTACGCACACTTGGAAAGCCTCCAGCCTGGGACATCTGATGCTTTTTTTTTGACCCAGTTTTGATGCCTCCCCTCAAAGCTAAACAAATATTTACTATCACAAGCACAAGTTTGAAACCAGCCTGCAGGGTGGTTCTTACACCATTTGCTTGAGCATCACCAGGTTCAGTACCCTACACACTTGTAGCTAGATTGTTTTAAAGGCTTTTCCACAGGGACTGCAATAAGCTGCAGAGGAAAAGTAACATGCATTCAATGTTCTTGTGTTATGTGTGCATGAAAAAAAGGCAAAAGTACTGAAGCAAGAGTGAGGTCTGAAGATGACTGCCATACAGGCTCCCCCCAAAAAACCACACGCAGCCCACAGCAATGCCTTGTAGCTTTCAGGAAGAGTGGGATGTAATTGCAATGACTGCTACACATGCTGGTTTATGCAAACACTGCAGTTCAGTTACCTTTTTTCACACACACGCTTTCTTAAGGCCTCACCTACTAGCTGCTGAAGGACCTTACACTAGGCATTTTAGTCAGGTTAGCCTTGAGTTCCAGTGGTGTATTGACAGACTTCTTGTCACTAAGAAGCAGTTAGCATTTAGTCCATCTTCAAGTCATTTATCAGTTTGTTTGCCCTTTGCTCAACCACATTCATGGAAAACTCACACTAGGGCTGCCCCCTGGTCTAAGGGGACTCAGAGTGGAATCGATACAGAAGCAATGGACAGAAACCTTAGAGATTGCCCTTTGGAAAGGCAAAATCCCATAGCAAAAGGCAAGTCTCAGAGTAGCCTTGGAAAAGCAACAAGCATTACTTTGTTTTGGTTTGTTTTTTAAATGAGGTAGCAAGAGAAGTTTAGTGAAGCTGAAGAGCTTGGAAGGCAGTCTTTTTTTGCACAGCTACAAGAAATTTGCTACAGGGAAGAGAACCACAGACTTTGTCTAACAGCTGAAGTTTGAAGTTGCTACATGAACTAAAGCACCATATGGATTAGACTAGCACCATAAGAACTGGACACCTGAGTGAGGAAGAGTCTCTTCTAAAGCAGCTAGTATCTATTCCACCTACAGTCAGCACACATTAGTATGGTCAAGAGATCAGAAACTGGATCACAGTCCTTAAACTAGCAAATGCTGTGTTAATTTACAGTTCAGTCAGTGGTCCAAGACTTTCTTATAGGAAGAGGTTTTTTTCCCCACTGAGATTGGCCATCAATTAGTAGCACTTGTTTCCTTTTGATACCAGGCTGACTGTGATCCAACTGATCACCTGTATGCCCTTCCTGAGGATCTATTAGCTTATTAGTAGCAAATGAATCTACTTTTGTCCTACAGCACTAGCTACTTGTAGGGTTAAACAATTTGCATATGCTTTAGTGATATTTTGTTTGGGGAAAAAGCAATAGCAGCAGTGTAGTAAACAGGAAAGAAAAAAAAAAACTCATGCAGAATCCTTAGACTTAGTCCTCCAGACTTAAAGATGGAAAACAAGAATCAACTTTCACCTTTTCCTTTAATGCATCAACCTGCAAAGGAATTCAGAAGGTGCAGCTTAGAAAAATCAAATTCTGTATTTAGCATATAAACGGTAGAAACAAAAGTGTCAGGGAAGAAATAATCAAGGTACAGGCTAGAGTAAAACCAAAGAGACACCAGAAGTATCTGCTTTAGAAAGGCAGCACTGCTTGTTGCTAGATCCTACTGCATCAATTTCAGTAGCTCCCCTACAGTTATATCCTAAACCTTTAGCAAATCAGGAAGTTTTAAGCTTTTAGAATTTTACTCCAAGATTACAACTCTCAAGAGAGGTCTAGTATTGGCTTGGTACATCAGGCATACCTGACAAGCAATGCAATTGCTTAGATAGCTCCCACCCTCCCCCAAAATACAGCACTTGAGGACAGCAGGTTCCCAGGGGACTACAGAATAGTCCTGCCTGGAGAAGCAACAGCTGGGCACATCATCTAGTCAAACAGGCATTCTAGTCTTCATTGACTTGAGCCTGAATTGAGCTTTTACTTCTCACAGAGTCTTAGTGAGGAACTGACACCATTTCACTGGAAGATGCTCTAAAAGCTTTGGCTGGGCAAATCTTGCTAGTGACAGTTGGTATTTAACTCAAAGGTGGTTCAGGTCTGTCAGAGCATTATCAAGTACCTTTCCCATTCTAAGTCACTTCACACAAAAGCTGAGTCATAATTAGTGCCATTAAGTATCAGAGCCACATTTTAGAGTTAAATGCACAGCACACCAAGTTAAGTCCATATCTAGCTATAAAGCCTTTTTAGTATTCAGTCTAGTATTTTGTTAGAAGCTCGATCCCAGCTGGGCTTCCTGACTGACATGGCACATGAACAGCCTAAATCCTGCAACTACTTTAAGACACTGCCCATGCTCAGGCAAATACTACTGATGTAGGTTCTGTAGTTGGTAGGTAAGAGTGGAGTCTGCAAGTGTTTCAGTCTCTTAGAGGGCGAAGTCTCTCCCCAGATGGACTGAAAAATAAGTGTGGACATGGACAGACAGACATTTGACAAAGCCCATACCAATGTTAGTAGCAAGCAGACAGTCTCAAGGCATACAACACAGTGACTAACAAACTTTCAGTGTTGGAGAAGCACCTGCTCTTACCTTGGTCAAGTATTCCTTCATGACCTGAATGAAGTAGGGCATGGCGAAGTCCATGATGTTGTGTCTCCATGCTGTTTCCAAGACAACATCTGGCCTTAGGAGATCATAGCAGGTGAAGAGACAAGCACCAAAGCATTCTCTCTTGTTCTCCTGCAAGAACCACTGCAACAACTCTTCTGCCAGCTCAGTATCTTTGGATTCTGAAGCATACTGCATTGCATCCTACAACAGGAGAGAGTCTGTTTAGCCCCAGGTGCCATAGCACATGCAGACATGGGTGTGGTATTTAACCGAGCTGCAATATGTTACTGACACCAGCAGAGAGGAATTCAATGACTTGTTTCCAAGGAATCTGTCCATATACTGCCCTTCTGAAGCAATATTTGCCAGGTTAGCAAGAGGCACCACCTAGTGGCATCCAAAACGATGCAGCTGCACTAGAGAATCTCAGGTCTCTAAACAAGCCAAGTGTG
>JAOEGS010004638.1:0-15845 GCA_025447755.1 Corythornis vintsioides | reverse complement strand
GCTCAGCTCCCCTCTCAGGCTGCTCTGCTCCAGCTCAACAGCCCCAGGGCTCTCAGCCTGGCCTGGCACAGAGATGCCCCATCCCCCTCAGCATCTTCAGAGCCTCTGCTGGACTCTCTCCAGTAGTTCCTTGACTCTGTTGAGCCCAGAACTGAACACAACACTCCAGCTGTGGCTTCACTAGAGCAGCGTCGAGGGGGAGGAGAACTTCCCTTGACCTGCTGGCCACACTCTTCTTAATGCAGCCCCAAAGCCCAAGGAAACAAAGGACTGCTGCACATGCCTCATCACACAACGTCTTGTTCACATCCTCTGTGGCTCTGCAAGCAGAGCTTACAGCTTCAGTTCAGCAATCCTGTGCCCTGGCTCCACCACACATCTGAAAGGCTTCGAATCAATCCTGAGGGGACATTTATTATTACAGCTTTCACGTCTGCATTTTCAACCTCCTTGAAGAGTTCCCAAGGATAGCCAGAGGAGGGATGGAAACTATTTTAAGTGCATGAAGCAGATGACAGAAAAAAAACCCCAAAACAATCCACAAAATTAGCACTTAGTGCATTTAGCAGGCTGGCAAGTGGAGCATTTGATCTGGTCTTCAGGTTGGAAAGGGTTGGGCTGCCTCATACAGAAAGCAAACAGCATCCCACTCCCAAATCAGATTTCAGCCACCACCTTGCAGATTTCAGAAGATGCCTTGGAAGAGGTGGGAGCACCTGGGCAGCCCCTGTGTTGGGGGAACACACAGACACACGAGTGTAATTGCTCATCAGGCTAATGGTGACCAGCAGTGGTAGAGAAGCTCCAGGGCCTGATGCTGGCAGCACATCAGCAATCCAGACCTGCAGAGCAGCTGCTTTCAGAAGCTCAGGGGCAAAGAGCCCATGCAGAAAGATGTGTGTGCTTTTTACACACCATCTTTTTTTTTTTTTTCCTGACAGGGAAATGCTATCAATCCCATGGCTCTGGGAATAGCAAAAAGAGGTGAGAAGTCTCCTCAAAAGACTTCCAGGAGTTGTGGTGCTAAGCAGGGAATTGAATGCACTTCACCAGGTGTTTCTAAATGAAAGGGCACTGACTTGTGGGCAACATAAACTGATATTAAGTGATGTTAAGTGATGGGAAGAAACAGCCCAAGCTGAGCTGCCTCAAAACCTACTGTAAAATTAGTGTTTTCCTCCTGGCAGTGGCCAGGCTGTGACAGAGGAAGAGCTATAAACTGGGGGACAGGGGGAGGTCCTTTGACATCATATTCCTTTTCAGATTCTCCTCCCTAGGAAGATCCACCACTCACTGCCAACAGAGCCACGGCCTCCCCTTAAGCATTTGGGTGCTACCCCATGGCTTTTGGGGCTGAACTCTTGGAAACTGAGACCGTAATCCTCACTTTCCAAAAGATTTTCTTAAATTTGAAATGGATTTTGATGCAATTCCTAAAACATTTCACAGAAACTACCCATCCACACCAACAAGCAGTCAAGACCAGTAGCCTGGAACTTGGCTCCATGGTAGAATCATGGAAGGGCTTGGGTGGGAAAGGATCTTTGAAGGGCATCTCTGAGTGCACTGAGCAGGGACATCTGCAACTAGAGCAGGTTGCTCAGAGCCCCATCTCAAGTGGAATGTTAGCAGAGATGGGGCTCCTACTCCCCCTCTGGGCAACCTGAGAAGGTGTCTAAATGCAAGTGCCTACCTGTCTCCATCTCCACCACAGCCATGGGAGTCCTGCCCCACACAGTCAGCAAGGCTGGGAAGGCAGTTTAGCTCTGCCCAAAACAGATGGCTCCTCCAGGACAGCTAGATTGCTCTCTCCAAGCTCCTCTATGCTCCAGTCTCTCATCCTCAGGGAAGCATCTAGCACCAACTGTGATGCCCCAAGGTATTTCTCCTGATCTCCAGCTGCTGTTTCAGAGAAGTGCTGCAGTCCCATAGGCTCTGCATCACATTTGCCAGTTCTGTACATCTCCCCATAGAAGAACATTCCTTCTATCAGGCTCCAATATCCCCTCAGAGCACCAACCATCTAGTGAGGGTGTGCAGCACCCTCAGCACCCGGGTGGTTTCAGATGAGGCCTCTGGGTACTACTGCAACACCACTTCTGGGAGCTAGAGCAGGTGAGGACATGACTGTGGATCTGCACATGCTGAGGAGCATCAAGATGATGTGTGGGATAAATCTTTAGATGTCATCTCTTTCAAACCCCTCCTCCACACCCTGCTTCTGAACTCTGTGCTCAGCCTCACCTCATCCTTCATGTACCAGGGAGACCAGAAGTAGGTGCCATGGTGTCACCAGCAAGGTCTCCAAGGTATAGTGGAATCAAGCTAGTGATACTTCTGATCCTTCCCTCTTCCATGCCACATTTTCCACCTTGGGATGAGTTCACAGTGAGGTTTTCTTTCCTTCTCCTGACTTTCCTAAGACAAGCCCCTGCATCTTGGCAGAAATTCCTGCAGCAAGTCCCCAGGTGTGCTCTGGGTGGCCAACTCCTCTTGCTCCTCAGGTTTACCTGATGGTCTTTTGCTCTTACTTCAAGTCCTGGCAGGACTAAAAACAGGTGTGGAGGACAACCCAAGGCTTGTGCTGCTAACAGAAATCATCATGAATTTGCAAAAGGCCTTTGTGTGAGGATACCCCTCTCTGGCCAGCACATCCTATTTAGCCTGTAATACACTGCTGGGGTTTTTTTGCAGCAGAGTGTGGCAACAGTGCCAAGATCTGCAAGAAGATGCCAAAGAATAAAAAGAAAAACAGCAGCAGCCTCTGTGGGAAGCACCTGATTTCAGCAGCTCTCCTGGGATGGGGAATGTGCTGATGCCTCCACAGAAGAGCTGGAGGCTCCTACCCTTTGTTCTGAGGGTCTAAATTTGTGCAAACCATTTGCATGCCCAATTCTCTCCTGTGAAAAAGGAAAATTCATCTTTAGCTCCTGGAGCATACAGACTTTCTCAGGGAAAAAAAAAAATAAAATTCCCAAGCCCAATTCTTTAGCAAAATGAGATACTTGATGAAAAACTATCCCCTTGCCTTCCTTCTGAATTATTTTTTAAGCACTACAGACATAAAATAAAATATTTTTTATTAAAATGTCAGCCAGCAAACAACAAAATCTGAAGAGATAGTCCACAGCAAAGCCAAAACCAACTCTGAAAAATTACTAAAGCAGAAGAGTTAACCCCCAGACTGTAATTTCTTTCCTAGGGAGACAGCAAAGCCTCGAGAGCTCTCTGTACAGAGGGACTACTGCAGTCTGGCATTATTTGATTTTATTGTTTTCACTTCAGAGTAATAACAGCCCTTCTCTAAGGCTGGGGACTGGATTTGTCCTTATAATATGACCTTTTTGCAGCCTACAAGTGAGGGAAAAGGACAGGCTCTGGCAGAAAATGGACAAGATCTCTGGCTTTTTGCTAGTGGAAAGTCAGGCTTTATCCATCCTCAGCTCCAGAGGCAAGAGGTGGGTGATCTCCACTTATCCACTGTGATCTGCCACTTCCAGAGGTCCTGCTGGGAACCAGGCAAAGTCCCCCATGTATTTTTTTTTTTCTCTTTTTTCAATGGTTGATAAATCTCTCCTCACTATCCAGGAGCAAAAAGAGCCCTTTCCCTTGCTAGGCCACCACAACATACACCTGCTTTTCCTGCAGCTGCCAACAGCCTTGCTGCTCCTCTTGGGAGGGATCCACTGCCATGTCCAGGGGGGAGAACCTATGTTGAAACCAAGATCACTCCTCCTGTAGTCACACTCACCTTGTTCAGAAACACAGTGGTTTCTTCTCTCTGAGGTGGGTGTGTGTAGGGAGGATGGAGCCAGACTCTTCTCAATGTCATCCAATGACAGGACAAGAGGCAAGTAAATTGGAGTAAGTTGAAGCACAAGAGGTTTAGGGGAAACACAAGAAAAAACTTATTTATAGTGAGGGTGAGAGAGCCTGGAACGGGCTGCCCAGGGAGGTTGTGGAGTCTCCCTCTCTGGAGGCATTCAAAACCCACCTGGATCTGTTCCTGGGTGGCTTGGTCTAGGTGACCCTGCTCTGGCAGGGGGGCTGGACTAGAAGATCTTCTAGGTCCCTTCCAACACCTAATATTCTATGATTCTATATGTTCCAGACCAGGTTGGATGGGGCTTTGAACCTGGTCCAATGGGAGGTGTCTCTGCCCATGTCAAGGGTGTTGGAAAAAGATGATCTTCGAGGTCCCTTCCAACCCAAACCATTCTGTAATTTGATGATTCTCCAGAAGGAATTGCAATGCAATGGTGCTGTGTTTTAGCCCCTGCTGGTAGCTAAAGACCACACAGCTGCTTGCCCACTGCTCCCACCAACCCTCCCCACACCCTCCTGTGGGACAGGAAGAAGAATCAGGAGGAAGAAAAAAAGGTGAGACCCTAGGGACTGAGTTACCAACAACATAATAAAACAACAGCAACAATAAAAAAAGGGAATAAAACAACAATCAGAATAACACTAATGAAATGCTAGATAAAGCAAGTGATAGAAACCAGAAAGGCTCTACCTGTGCCCAAGGTGCTGCTTTCCCTGATGTGGTCACACTGAAGCAAGGCAAAAACAACAACTGCCCTCATGCTGGGCCAGCCCTCCCCTTATATAGGGCCTGACTCAGTATCATCCCACTGGCTGGTTGGGTTGTTTATCCTGCCTGTGCCCAGTCCCAGCTGCAGCTCCATCCAACTGCTTGGGCCAGCAGCTGCTGGTGATAATTAATCCAAACCTAACCCAGGACAACAAGAGAGGGGAGGAGCTGGGGGGTGACAGGAGGTTTTGGTGATGGAATTGGCTCATCCCTTAACATCACTAGTGAGAAAAAAACCCATATATTGTGTTCTCACATACATCTGCTAAGATACCTTTTGAATGAAGCTATAAGGAGAGGAAAAGAGTCAGATAAAGGAAACTTAATTTGGTGTGTAAGAAGCCTGAAAACCTGCCCAACCAAATTGTCTGGGCCTGAAATGTCAGGCAAACCCTTCCTTAAGGAGTGCATCCTTTGGTCTGTCCATCAGATGGGTCTGTCTTTCAGCACATGCATGAGTGAACTAATTCCCCAACTGTGACCATGGGTTTCATTGCACATTGACCTTAAGAGCCCAGTGCTTTACAGGAAGGAGTTTAATCCAATTAGCACACCCATGAGGCTTTCAGCCAGCCTACTAAAGCTGACCTGCTGATGTAGGATGTTTAAATGTAGCACTGGGCACTGGAGGTCAACTGTACCATCTTCCTCTGCTTCCCATTTGCAGTCAAAACCAAGAAAGGATGTCAATGATCCCAGCAGAGGTGACATTTGATGTAAAAACATCCCAACGTTTGGTTTTGCTGGTTTAAAGGCAAGAAATATCAGCTGCTATTCTTCAGGCTTTCAAAGTATGCTCAATTCCCACCATTCATAACACAAGGAGAAAGTCAAATCCATGGAGTACCCAATGGGACAGTCTAAAATTGGGATCAAAACACAACGAGAGGCCAGATGGCTTCTTCTCAACAATCTCCTGGAGAAACTTTGGAGGTTGTAGAAGTTCTCCTGTGGGTCAAGCACGTGTGGGTTGTTTTGTCTTTGGAGGAGGAGGGTACAGGACAAAGATCAAGTGTTGGACAAAGCAATGTCCATGGGATCACCCATGACCCTGAACATACCAGTTGTCCATTCTCTGCACCTAGGGCCTGGTGCTGTGTTTTGTAGACATGGACAAGTTTGTGTATTGAATTTCTTCTGGGAAGAGAGAAGGAGACCCCACACTTGGGGGGTTGGTTGACAGCTGGCTGAAGATGAGCCAGTGTGGTCCCAGGTGACCAAGCATCCTGGCTTGTGTCAGCACTGGTGTGGCCAGCAAGACTAGGGTAGGGATCATCTCCCAGTACTCAGCCCTGATGAACCTGAACCTTAAATCTAGGGTTCAGTTTTGGGCCTCTCACTCCCAGAAGGACATGTGTCTGAAGGGAAGGGTCTGGAGCACAACTGTGGTGAGGAGCAGCTGAGGGACCTGAGGTTGTTGAACCTGGAGAAAAGGAGGCTCAGGGGAGACCTTCTGGCTCTGCCAGCTCCTGACAGGAGGTTGGAGCCAGGTGGGGTTGGGCTCTGCTCCCAAGAAACAAGCCACAGGACAAGAGGATATGGCCTCAAGTTGTTCCAGGGGAGGTTTAGGTTGGATAGAGGGTAAAATTTATTCCTCACAATGGTTGTCAATGCCTGTCCCAGGCTGCCCAGGGCAGTGCTGGAGTCCCCATGATCCCTGGAGGGGTTTCAAAGCCATGAAGATGTGGTGCTGAGGGACATGGCTTAGTGGTGACCTGGCAGTGCTGGGTTAATAGTTAGACTTGATGATCTTCAAGGTCTTTTCCAACCAAAAGGATTCTCTGACTCTATCCTATGACAACTCTGGTGTGCATGTGCAAGTGCCCAGCAACGCCTGCTGCACTTTATCCTCTGTATCCACAGCATCCCACCAATGATGATCTTCTAGGTCCCTTCCAATCCCTACCATTCTGTGATGGTCAGTGGCCAGGGAGGTCTGTGCTCGCAAGGCTGCAAGCAGGAGAAGGAGGAGGCAAGGAGAGGAGATCTCAGAGAGCACAGTTGAAATTCAAGGAGCAGTGGGAACTGCTGAGGCAGACGTGAGCCGAATACCTGGAGGAATGGGCAGATGGGGAAAAAAACCCAGCAAAGCTTCAAAAACTAGAGGCTGGTTCCCAGTGCTTTTGCTCTGAGGATGGCAGGGACGCAGCAAGGGAGCACATCTGGAGAAGCAGGGGGAGGCAGGAGCAGCAACAGCTCTTCTTCTTCTCCAGGGTATCTCGGAGAAGCACGGGGGGTGGAAAAAAAAAAAAAAAAGGTAAAAAAGAGGAAAAAAATGGAGAAAAACCATCCAGTGACCTCCCTGAAATGAGAAACTTCCCAGTGAACACGCTCCACATACAACTTGCCCGGCTCTGTAGCCATGGAGACGGCTACAAATCTGTGTCAGCCACAATCCCCTCGCCCCTTCCTAAAATGTAAACCAAAAAGGAGGGAGTGAGGGCTGGGAGGATGGGAAGGGGGAATTCCTCTGCTCTCTTTGGCTTTGATGTGCACCACGTTTAAAGGCACGGGGGATTTAGCCGGGTCTGATGCCGGCTGAAGCGGCGGCTGTGCAGCAGATGATGTGTTAGCCATGTTTCCCCCCCCCAAGCAGAGCATCTCCGTGCTGGGGATGAACCCCAGAACCCTGGGGTGTTCCCAGGAGGCTGCAAAGCATCATCCTGGACTGAGGCAGTGTGTTGGAGGGGATGGAAGGACCGGGAGAGGTGGGAAAGGAGCACCCAAGGTGTCTGCGCAGGGCTTTGGATGGGAAAGACCCAGGAAGGAGGCAGCAAAAAAGGCAGAGTCGGAGAGAAATTCCTGCTGCCAGGGTGACAGGAGAGAAGATGAAGCATGAAGGAGAAGGATGGGACCAGGGAGTTGCTTCTCATTGGCCTTGAGGTCACAGCTGGGATTTGGGGTATGGGCAGCACATCCCAAGTTAGGCAAGACTGTTGTCTGACTCTGCAAAGCAGCAGCAATAGAGATGTCTGTAGTGCTGGGCAAGATTTACAGCCTCTGGGGCTTGTCAGCAGGTTCATGACTGAGTAGGAATGACATGTTCAACCTGTGACTATACAGAAAGATCATAGAAAGTTGTCCTTTCAGCTAGGCAAGAGCAAAGCCAGGAGATGGAGGGAATAAAGAATGGCTGCCACACATTCAGGGAGAAATTCTCCCCCCCCATCTTGGCAAAATACAATGAACCCATTTACCAACCAACTCCTGCACCCACCCACTCAATCCCCACCCCTACAATTACTAGGAACTGGGTAATTCTTACCTCTTCTGCATTTCCTTTTATTTCTTTTTTGAGCTACTTTTGGCCACTTTGTCTCAACTGTTGGGCTTGATGATCTTAAAAGGTCTCTTCCAACCAACACAATATTCTATGATTTTTGGGACTGTGCATCTCAGTCCTTCTTCTGCTGCTTCATGGTGTTGAAGGCAACAAAAAATGATTTTTTTTTGCCATTCAAAGAGGTAAAAGAGACATGGACTATTCTAATCATCTCCAGTTGTTTCAAGGGCTAGCTCACTGAAATACCTACAGGTGACCAGTGCAGAAGCAGGGTGCAAGTTGAAGCCATAATAGAGAAAACAAGATAAGTTCTCATCATTTTTAATTTATTTTTATGACTGGAGAGTGCTATTGGCCACAAATTCAAGATAACCCACCAAAACCAGCCTATTTCCCCCTTCATTCATTCCCACTAATGGCTTCTCCCCACTAATATTATAGAAAGATCTTGAATGGATACAGTGGAATCACAGAATCACTGAAGCACAGAATGGTAGGAGTTGGAAGGGACCTTGAAAGATCATCAAGTCCAACCCCCTGCCAGAGCAGGATCCCTTGGATTAGCTGAGATCTAGACACAAGCAGTTATCCATCAGAGGAAGACACTCAGAAAACCATCTCTTGGGTATGGATGCAGAAGAGAAAGGCACCTCACAGTGACTGTGATAACAGAACGACCTACAACTCCTAACTCATCAATCTCTTGTGTGGAACAAGCTTTATTCCAACAGGGGTGAAATTATCCAGCTCACTGCAACGTGCTATCAAACAGGCTCCCACTTGATTAAGGTCTGAAATGTGCATGGAGGATTTCTAGCAATGGTCTCATTCACTGCAATGCCATTAATTAGAAGTACATTCCCAGACAGGTATATTTTTAATACTACCCAACCAATCTCAAAAAAAAAACCAAAACCAAAACCCAAAACAACAAAACAAAACAGAGAAAGGAATCAAAAAAGGACCAAATTCAATTGATTTTAAACCAGGAAAGGAAATACATCAGCGTAACTCCTCTTTCTAGAGCACACAGGTTCTGCTTCTCCTTTCAAAGAAAAACCTTCTGGAAAGTATTTTTGTTGAATCTTGGGTTTCCCCCATCAGTGAAGTGCAGTTAAAAGCAGCACTTGGACTGGAAGGAAGTCAACGTGTAGACTTGGAAGTGTCCTGATGAAGAGAGACACGTCAACACCCCACCCTGATTCATTAGCAGGCCTCTACTTGTTATGTGAGCTGCAGCAACTTTCCAATTAATTCATTCGTGTTTGCAAAGCTGTTGAAAGAGGAGAAGCATTAAATATAGATGCTAAATAAAAGGGAATAAATAGCAACCAACACTTAGCTCTCCAGGTTTCCAGGCCCCGTCAACAGGGACGTTCGTTCGCCGCCCAGAGCAGACTCCTTAACTAAGACCTCTAAGTGCATTATTAATTTTTCAGTAGCATCTACCAGCCCTAATGAAGACACAGCTATGCTATGTGTGAGCACCCTGCCCAGAATAGCTTTAAAATATCCAGTCTCGTGGCTGGTTAGAGCCAATGCTGCTCTGCACCCCTGCCATAGGATGGTCTGGGCACAAACCAGTATCTCTTTTGATGCCCTGAGTCCTCCTGCTGCCCATTTTTATGTTCCCAAACTGGTGGTCCATGGCAGGACATGGGATGAATCAGACTGATATCACCCATCCTGCCTCTCCCAGACTGGGCTCTTCACTAAATGGTTCTGGTTTTGACTCTTCTTGCTGCCAATGAGATAAGACAGCTGCAGGAGCAGGAGAAAACTAAAACCCAGAGACCTTTCTCCAGCCTCTGTTGTGTTTTTGCTATGAAATTATAGAATCATAGAATGGTTTGGGTGGGAAGGGAACTTTCAAGGTCAATTAGTCCAAGCCCTCTACACTGAGCAGGGGCATCTGCAACTAGAGCAGGTTGCTCAGAGCCCCAGACAACCTCCCCTGGGATGGTGCCAGGGATGGGGCAGCCACCACCTCTTTTGGACAAAGTGCCAGTGTCTCACCTCCTGCAATGTAAAAAATTTCTTCCTTCTCTCCAGTCTGAATCACCCCTCCTTTAGTTTCAAACCATCACCCTTTGTCCTGTCCCAACAGGTCCTGCTCAAAACTCTGTCCCCACCTTTCTGCCACGTTACTTTAAGTGCTGAAAGGCCCCAGAAGGTCTCCCTGGAGCCTTCACCTCTCCAGGCTGAACACTCCCAGCTCTCCCAGCCTGGCCTTCCAGCAGAGGGGTCCCAGCCCTCCCAGCATTGCTGGGGCTCCTCTGAGAGCTCCAACAGGTCCCTGTCTCTCCTGTGCTATCCTGGCATCCAGAACAGGGTAGTCACATCCAAATTGCTGGATGGTAGCTGAAGATCACAGTTCTAGCTGGGAACTGGTGACCAGCAGGCCCCTGCAGAGCTCCTCTTCCTTGATGGAAAGTTCTTTGCAAGCAGTTCTTTCTATGTCATAAAGCCTTTGTTCTAATCCCACTGCTATTGATTAAAGAGAAAGTAATCCAGGCATCATAGGGAAAAGCCTGAACACGGGATTCTTATCAAGCAAGCAAAGCCACCCCTGCTGAGAGGACATCAGTGGAGATACTCTCAGGCTAACGTGGAGGTACAGCTCAGAGTTGGACACCTCTTGCAAAGAGCATCTTACCAGCCTTCATTGCAGCTTGAGTGCTGGGGCTGCATTGGTTTCATCTACAGCAAGAAGACAGCAGGAGATAGTTTAAGACACCTTAAATTCAGAGAGAAAAGTCACTTCCTTCCCTTGTGAACAGCCTGTCTTCCACAGTTATGGGCTGGCCTGAAATCTATCCTCAGAAGGCCTCTCCTGATGGCCAGTGGGTTTCCAAATTGGCCTGCCCACCCCCCATGCTCACACCACCCACTAATACTTCATTGCACATGATCAAGGGAGCAGCATTCAAAAAATATCCTCTTTGCATGTCATCCCCTGACCTCCAGGCGTTGGGGAGACAGGTTTATCATCTGTGTGCTCAGATGGAGGGTTCCCTTGTGTTAGGATCACAGAAATCATCCCTATTTTTAGGCTGGAGGGTAAAGTCCCGTAGTCCACAACAAGAGGCAAACAACTCCCAAAGAACAGCTATTAACCTATCTTTATATTCCAGTCTTTGCTGAGCTCCACAAGGGATCCATCAAGAACCAGAAGCCGACTGGTTTCCAAAGCCTGGAGTGTTTCCAGGATTGAGTTCTGTTCCAGCCCAGCTGTTGGTTTCCCCCCACCCCTCCACCCCCTCTTCTTTTTCTCTCCTTGTTTTGTGTTATCCACGGGAGTTCATTTGCCTCAGAGCACCTCCTCGTGCCTCCCCGAGCTTGTGCCATTATCCTCCCTGCAGAAATTCTGCTAGAGGAGGAGGTTTAAACCACACAACACTTTCCTTCGTTAGTGGCTGCATCCCCACTGCAATTAGCAGCCAGGAAACACAGTGACTGACTTGAATTTTCTCTTTGCTGAAGCCTGTGAGTGAATGGCTGCCTTGACGACCTACCCCTAAGATTTGTCCCCAGATCTCCTCATTTTTCTAGTCATTATAATTGGTCTGCACAAGTGTTGTGAACTCCATGTGGTGCACAAGCAGGGACACCATTAAGTAGAGCTAGAATCACAGAGTCACAGAATGGTTTGGGTTGGAAAGGACCTGAAAGATCATCCTGTTCCAATCCACCTGCCATAGGTAGGAACAGCCACTAGACCAGGCTGCCCAAAGCTCCATTGACCCTTGGCTTGAACACATCCAGTGGTGGAGCATCCACAGCTTCCCTGGGCAACCTGTGCCACTGTCTCACCACCCTCAGAGTGAAGAACTTCTTCCTAATTTCCAATCTAAATCTCCCCTCTTCCAATTTGAAGCCATTACTACTTGTCTTGTCACTACAAGCCCTTGTAAAATGTCCCTCCCCATCTTTTTTGTAGCCCCCTTCAGATCCTGGAAGGCCTTCAGGTACTGGAATCCCTCTGAATGATGCTCTGGACACTTCACATCCTCCTTTTTGACACAGTGCTACCAAGACACAGGAATTGGGAGTGTGGGAAGATGGGTTATGAAATTAACTTCCTGAACTCAGGTGTCAACGTCACAAAGAGCCCTCTCTTTGCTGCACTAGATGACCTTTGGAGGTCCCTTCCATTCTTTTCCCCAGGTCCCTCAGTTGCTCCTCACCACCCTTGTGCTCTAGACCCTTCCCCAGCTCCAAGTGAAGCCACACGTGAGGGTGCAGAGCCACACAACATCTCCTGATGAGATGACATCACCATCAACACAGAGAATGTGCCAAGTCTCACTTTAAGATGCCCAACTGCTTGTCCTTTCCCCCTACCTCCCAACTCCTGTAGACAGAGTCATTTAGCACTGCTATAAATACAGCACCCAGACTGCCCTGCTGTGCCAGACAGAGCACAAACATCTCGTAGACAACAGACCTTGTCCCCAGTAACTTAGCAGGATGTTACTGAGTAGCTGGATGCTAGATCCATATGTCCCAGGACCCAGTGAGATTTTTTTATCCTCTAGGCAATGATGATCCTCCCAGCAAGGTGGAAAAAAATTATATTCCTGCCCACAAACTAATCTGGTGGAAAGTTCTAGGGCAGGAAAATGTAATGCCCAGCCTGGCATTTTGCACTCAGATTCAGATTAACCACGTGCCATGCCCAGAATCAAAGAATCAGAATGGTAGGGGTTGGAAGGGACCTCCAAAGATCATCGAGTCCAAAGATCATCCTCCAAAGATCAACTCCCCTGCCAGAGCAGGACAAAGCTAGAGCAGATCACTCAGAAATGCATCCAGATTGGTCTTGAATGTCTCCAGAGAAGGAGACTCCACAACCTCTCTGGGGAGTCAGTCCCAGTTCTCTACAACCCTCACAGTAAAGAAGTTCTTCCTCATGCTGAGGTGGAACATCCTGTGCTCCAGCTTGAATCCATTGCCCCTCATCCTATCGCAGTCACAAATGAAAAGAGGTTGTCCCTGCCTTCTTCACACCCAGCCCTCATGGATTTATAGACATTAATTAGACTCCCTCTCAGTCTTCTCCTCTCCAGACTAAAAAGCCCCAGGTCTCTCAGCCTTTCTTCATAAGGCAGGTGTGTTCCAGTCCCTCAATCCCTTAACCCGAGCCTCATGATTGGCACTTTTAAATGGAAAATTAATATTTAAAAAATAAATAAATTAAATAAAATGCAAACCAGCCCTTCTAGAGGAAATAATTCCTGTCGCAGAAGGAAAGTGGAGGCTGTGCTGTCACTCAGCTGCCTCTACACTCAAGGCTCCTTTAGAATAGAGTTGGTAGAAAACCAGAGTCCCACATGGGACTTTCTGTCACGTCCCGCCCTCACTGTGGGGCTCAGCTGCAGTTTCTGAGGACTTGGTGACTCTGCTCCATGTTCAGGTCATGGGCTGCATGTGTTTCTCATGGGATACTTCTGGCTTTGCCCCAAAACCCATGGTTCAGAGGTGGCACATCACTCTGTCACCTACATCCATCATGGGAGATGCTTTTTGTGGATGGGGCTTCACCAAAGCAAGAAGACTTAATTCCCAGGAAGGAATTTGCAGCCCACTGAACCACAGGTGTCCATCTCCAAGTTCCCTCTCCAAGTTCCCACAGCAACTTACAGAGATGGATTCACACAAGCAGTAGAGGCTGGTTTCCTTCCCTGGAGCACATTAAGACATGTGAGGTGTGGGAGATGAACACAATCAAAGAATCATTTAATGCTTTGTGTTGGAAGAGACCTTTTCAGGTCATCTAGTCCAAACCCTTGTGCTAAGCAGGGACACCTGTAACTAGAGCAGGTTGATCAGAGCCACCCCCAACCTCCCCTGGGATGGTGCCAGGGATGGGGCAGCCACCACCTCTCTCTCTCTCTCTCTCACGTGGCATGCTGGTTGTGAGGCTTTGAAATGCCTGATGACATTTCTTCTCTGGAAACAGCCATTTTGGTGTAAGAAAAAGATGGGAACAAACACCTGAGCACAGCAGTTCTTCTTGCAGCAAAAGCAACGGGCTCAGCAAAGGTGGGAGCGAGTTGGTGCTGAATTCCCATGAGGTTCCACTGACTGATGGGTCTCAAATTGCATTATCTAGTGATAGCTTCCCTGGAGACCTCAGCATCAGAAAATCCTGGGACTGAAGGGGACCAGAGGGACCAAAAATCCACCTGGCAGCTCGTTGGCAGCTACTCTTGCTCTGACGTCAGCTCTGGCTGTCATGAGGTCCTGGATGAGCTGCTGGAGCCTGAGCTCCACCAGTGCCTGCCTGTGTGGATGATCTGAGCTGTGTTCAGAGGCTTCCTCGGGCCACACTGATCCATGCTGCTGTCTCACTCCAGAAGACAAAGAAGTGCACGCATCAGGCTGCTGGCAAAATCCAAAGCCAATCTTGTCTGCCCGTCGCCTCCCATTCGACTGCAACCTCTTGGAGGGGCACAGTCTGTTCTCTCTTGCAAGCTCAGCTGGAGACTGCTAAGTCCTAACACAATCCAACATCTAAAGAAAGGATCAGAGACGTTTCCAAGCTGTGAGGAGGACTTTGGAGCTGCTACTCTCTCCTGTGAGAAGCTGAGCATCCCGACTCACCGCTGCCAGGAGGAGAGGAGCCCGGCTGCCACGGCTTGTCCTGCTCTTTGGCAGAGAAGAAGTGGTTGAGGTTTGCCATGGGCAGTGCTGGTGGGTTTGATGCACCATCTGGACAGCTGTCAGGCCTCTTCTTTCAGCAGCAAGAGAGCACATCATTTTTTTTCTCACCAGTTCCAAGCCCTACGTGCTTTCATGTCTTAATCTGCTTGACTAGAGCCATGGGCCTGCAAATCAAAGCAGCTGCACAAGAAGACACCAGGAAATTTTCCCCTCCTGGCTGGTATTTGCTGTAAGTACTCTTAGATGCCAGAAGCCTTTGAGTGTTTCAACCCAGAAATATGTGTTTATTTGACTGAAAAGGCAGCCCATGCAAAAGGCAAGCAGTGGGGAACAGCTGCCTAGACCAGGCTCTAGAAGTCCCCAAGCTGTGCCATGCATCACAAGGGTTCCTTTAATCAAAGCCAAGCTGCTCTATGCCTCTTGCAGCTCTTGGGCACGGAGTGCTCAGAATCTGGTATATTTGGGATCCCTGGACACTGTGAAGACCCCAGTGATCACTAAGGCTGAGGAAGTAACATGGAGCTTCTGTGTCAAGCTGAACCACAGCACCAGTGGTTTTCCGTGGTCCAGATGACTTCATGGCACCATCAGAGGGGACTCCGGGTCTGGAGGCAATCTCAAAAACCCAGAAGGATTTTGCAGAGAGGAGCCTGCCTGTTTGGAGTGGAGAGAAATCTTCCTGCCCACACACAAAGAAAAAGTGCTGCAGAATGCTTTGAAAGCTGTTAAACTTCCCTCCTGGGAATTTCTCCCCAGGTTTCAGTTCTTCCTTTTGAAAATAAAAAAGCTTTTTTTTTTATTATTTTTTTTTTTGTGGCCACGGAATCACACGATGGGACTGTTCACACATCAAAAGGTTTCAAAACTCACTTAAAAAAAAAATTAAAAAAAAAGAAGGTACATTTCATAACCACATTTGCAATTTGCAAGGCAACTCATTTATAAGGATGGAAGGATGCAGGAGACATCCCTAGGAGAATAAGCAACAGAAGGTGGGCAGGAACCTACCCCTTATAGCATGAGCTGGCCTGTCCCACAGTGCCCTTTCACATCACCCCAATGCCACAACCAGCTTTTTACACAGAGAAACTCCAATGCCACAGGTACCAAACACTGTGTTGGGTACAACAGCAGACCCAGGTCTTACACTCCTTCTTCCCCCTGAACAATCAGCTCAAACCATAAAATCATAGAATCATAGAATGTTAAGGGCTGGAAGGGACCTCAAAGGTCATCTAGTGCAGCCCCCTGCAGGGAGCAGGGACACCCTCAACTAGCCCAGGCTGCTCAGAGCCTTGGCCA
>JAOEGS010004636.1:10590-53921 GCA_025447755.1 Corythornis vintsioides | reverse complement strand
ATTTTACTTTGTGCTGTTTCCCCAGTTATAAATGACAGAGGAGTTTTATCTGCAGGCACTTCAGCTTAAAAGGGGAGAGGTGTTGACAGGCTGCTCTTTGTGTGCGGTCCCATTGCTCTGGTGTTCCGTTGGCTATTTGATCTGGCAGGGCATGATGCAAGTGTTACCTGTTTTCTAGGCTGTGAAGGAGGATGGGGTATTCCCAGTGCCACCAGACCTTCATGTTAAGGGAGGTTACTCCTAAAGTCTGTTTTATTGGTAGTCCTGTAAGAAGGATGTGGGGATGGCCAGATAGCTTTGCAGGGTCACTGAGTTAATGCATTTACAACGTACTTGAAAGTTTTGTCTATGGTTTTTGTTCCGTATGTTTATCAGAGTACATTCTATAACAATGGGGGAAGAAGTAAAAGCTGACAAAAGGACTACAAGACTTTCCTCTTCTAGACATGTTTCTCTAGCAGCTTTACTTTGTGGTACAGTGGATCTTCAGTTAGTTCAAAAACTTTCTCATTAGAAGCTCTAAGTCTTGTACTGAGCATAAAATTATGAGTGTCTTCTCCCTGTAGACAGACAAGAAATACAGTTGTGGACTAGTGAGAGAAGAATGGATTTCCATAAAACTTAATGGTTCCTAGAACTGGTCTGTAACCAATAACATTTGCTTATTGTATGTGTAAATCTGTTAACTTTATGAGAAAAGATACCATAAAATAAAAATGAGAAAATTACTATTTTATGGAAGAATTAAGAAGTCTGAAGAAAGTAGGGACTTAACTAATTTCAGCAGTTTCCTAATTTCAGTACTTATTAAGACAGCTTTATAACTTTATGTAATTTCTGACCAGTGATGTCTTTTGCAGAGACAAAAAGGACAAGAAACTCATTAGTACTTCTCTTGTGATCTCTGTAACCTAAACATAACTTTTGGAAGGTTGTAGGACTATAAATCGGATAAGGAGGTAAGGTTTTATGTGGGATACTTCTTTTTAACTTGTTTTCAGCTTTGTAAAATGCTTTATATGTATTGTGCAAAAAATCTAGTATTCCAGGGAAATCGTTACCTAACAGACCACCAAGATCCCTGCTGGCCTTGAGAGCAGAAGTGATAGCAAGTGAAGGCTTCCACCACATCCTATGAGTCAGTGGTTTTGCTACCACTGTTACTGTCACTTCAGTGGGGTAAGCAGGAGCCTTGCTGTCTCAGGAGAAGCAACTTGGGGGAATGGAAGCTCGAGTGCCTTTCAGGGCAGGGTTGGAACCAGTTACTTAGGGAACTGCAATCATCCTGTATTTCACAATATCTTCTCTGTTCCTGACATGTGGTCTCAATAATTGTATTTCACATATCTAATGTATTTTGTAGCAAAAGTCCATAATTTATTTCTGTTACAAGCTTCTTAAAGTATTACTTTTTACATTAGCCTTTTCAAAATGGGAATAAATGGTCTACTGAGAAAGCATGACTTTCTAGTAACCTTTCTTAAGAGGAAGATTGAGCCTTTCTTTCAGTCATGGATTCTTCTGCTTTTCCCTAATAAGTAATTACATTATGGAGGAAAGAAAAGAGGAACAGTGGTCCTGCATTATGTCTAATTTCACACTTAAGTACATGGTCATCATCACATAGATCTTTTCTGTTGTGGCTTATACAATCAGGAATGTAAGGATTACACAGAGTATATCGTGTGCATTGTACTATTTCCTGACAGTCTAAAATATCACAAAGTACAATAGTAATGCCTTTCTCAGAATGACTGCTGACTTTCTTTTGTCAAACCCATGAAGATAAATCACATAAGCTGCTTAAAGTAGGAATAATAATCTTTGGTGATTAAAACAGCTGATGAAAGCTTTAGAAGTTGGCGTGTTGCCACAAACTAATTTCCTGTCTTGCCAGGTAATGTTTGGCTAGTTACTGGCAAAGTTTCTTTCTCAGGACCTTGTTTCTGGTGATTCTTGGAAATAAGAAGTCTAAAGACTTCAAATTCAATAAATGTATTAGATTTGTTCAGTACCTCCTTAGCTGTTGGTTCCTTGAAATGTTAAAGTCAGTCTTTAAATGAACAACATGCCAATATGTTGCACCATTCTTAATGACAGAGTAATTCTTGCCAGGATATAAGGCCAGAGTTTTACAGTAAACCTGCATTTTTGCAATACTATTCATTGTCCATGAATAGTATAGTTCATTGCCTAACAATGCTGTTAGTTTTTATTATGTTTTTATTTGTACAGCATTACTTTAAGACTTACACCTTAAGACAAAGAACAGAAATGAATATTGATGTTAATGTTGCATAGTTGACATTGGTGAATGGTAAGAAAAGGCACACATACTCATTGTGAATGCATTTAGTTCTATCATTAGGCCCATGGATGTAACTATGTATTATATAACAAATCTGCACATTTTATATCCATTTCAGAAAAGTAGGGAAAAATGGACACTTAAAAATGAAACGAAAAATAACATCTTTGGAGGAGCCCTTGTATTGTTGAGTTTCATGTCTATTTTACCTTGTGCCCTTTATTCTAAATAATTATATTTTTAATTTTTTTAATTAAAAAAAAAATATAAGGCTTTGAAAGGTTGGTAAGAAAAAAACCAAACATGGGTGAGTTCTGACTTATGTTTAGGATTTTAAAATTAAACCTAGAATTCTGTTAAAGTAATAGTTTTTGTATTCAGGGCACCTATCTGGCAGAGTTAATGTTACCTAGCTTATATAAAGTATCAGTTTCAGGATTGTATCTTTAGATTGCTACAGATATATCTCAGAGTTGTCAGATGAATGGAGCAATTCACACTTTTCCAAATTTTTTCATACTGGTTGTAGATTCCAGTGAATGTGCATTTGTCTTCAACATGTTCATTTTTTTTGGTTGTTTTTTTGTTTGTTTTGTTTTTTTTTTTTTTGTTGTTGTTTTTGTTTGTTTTTTTTTTTTGCTAGCTGAGGCAGATTTTGTAAATGCAGAACAGGAATTGTTGCTTTGTGGAACTTAGTTTCCAGCTTCCCTAATATGATGTTTTCTGATGCTAGACTAATTTTTAAATTTTTTTTCTACTAGTTTATGTCCACATTTAGCTCTTCCAAAGTCATCTTCCTATTTTTAGAATGTTTTTGTGCCAGAATGCTCCTATTATACCCTACTATATTATAAAGGTATTTATCTGCTTGCTTTCATACTTTTTTCTGCCTCTTCTGAATATTTATAAATTCTCATTCTTTTGGAATTGATCAAAACTGAATGCATTCTCTGCCCAGTGGATTTTCTGTGCTTTAATTTCTCTCTCCATATAGACATTCATTAAAAGCTTCAGTTCTGTAAATTAGCCTTCTAGTCTATCATATACAATAGTTGCAAGTCAAAATTTGTACCTTATCAGATACATATGTATGCATGTGAACATAAGAATACAAAAAAAAGCAAAAAGCAAAAACCAAACCCAATCTATCACCAGGGAAATGAACGATACCAGATTTTTACAGTAAATGTATTTCCTACAGACTTTTTTTTTTCCAGGGATTCTTTGAGGTAGTATTCAGTAAATCAGGACTAAGTGAATCAGAACTCTCTATTTATCAATCTATTTTAATTAAATGTTTTGTTACTAGACATTGTATCACAATAAGCAACACTGAATGACTAATTAGATATGGCAGAAACTAAAGTTATGAAATGAAATCAAGTTAGCAAAAATAGGCATTTAAGATGACTTAAAGCTTGAGGGCTTTAGGAATGAGGAGGACTTCTGCAAAATAATTCTTTTGCAAAGGAAAAAAAAAGGCAGTGTTATCAGTGATTTAAGCTTCACTAAAATGTTACTTGAAAATAACCTGGATGTGAAAACTGGGAGAAATGTAAATCTGTCCAAGGTGACAGCTAACAACTATTTTCAGGGTGAATGTGACATTAGAGATGGATTAAAAATTATCTGGGTTTCATATTATAGTGCTGTTTATTGATATAAATCTTTAAGAACTAAAATCTTTTATTCCTCCCATAATGTCTGTGGACTAAGAGCAGTTACAGCTGTCTGGAATAGAACCACAATTCATAAGATCAGTTCTAAGATACTTCATTAATTATTTTGTATTGCACATAGGATCTCCTCAAAGACATATTTGAACTTAAAGTTTGCTATTTTTTATATACAAAATTTTAATACCACTCAGTATGGAGTAATATTTTGGAGCTGTCTCTGCTCTATATTTGTATAATTTGCATGATAAGACTATACTTTTCTGTATCCTTTTCTCTAAGCACCTTACATGATAATTGACTTGCCAGGCATTATTGAATCTACTCTGCTACTAATTCATCAAAACTCAGAGTTCATAGTATAAGTAAACTACAACAGTGTTTAGCTTCTATTTTACACTTCTTATGAAAGTCCTAAGTGTGTACTTTAAGATTCCATAGTATGTAGGTACAGTATTTTTTCTGCTCCTTCTGCCTTTGTGCCTGGGCTATGGGCTTTATGTGGCTTTTCTCAGTGTCTAGGCAGGGAGGAGATGTGACAAAACTATAAGGGATCAGTTGTTGCTGGAGGTTTCTACTTACTGGTAGGTGTTTGCATTTGCAGGAAGGCACAGAGTATGTGAAAGAAAGGCAGTAAGATCTGCACTTGCAACCTTTCATGTTGTTTATTTTCCTTCCACTCTGGACAGTGACAAAAATCTCTTGTCTGAGAATCACTGCCTGTTCAGTTCTGCTCCTTGTGTGCCTCTCTCTAAGACAAGCTGTTCTGTACCAGACATCTAATAATGAAGCAAAGCTCTTGAGTTAAAAATACAAACTTAGGCAAGTCTTCATCTGAAAATCTGGCCTGCCTTTCTGAAGTCAAAGTGTTTCTGCTTCCCACAACATGGTACCAGTGAGACCCTGTCCTATCTTTTCCTTCCTTCCCTGCTGCCCATCCTGTATTGCTTCTTGTAAACAGATTCTACTTACCTGTTTTTGAGTGAATTTATTAATAAAAATTAGCACCCAGTAGCTGAGACTATGAAAAAGTCACACCTTTTATTAAGTAAGATTAATATTCTGCTAAAGAAAAAAGCTGATCACAATCTCAGAAAGCCTGCCATCACAGAGAAATGAAAGAATTCAAGTCGCATTCTTCACTTTATCAGTGTCTGGCTCTTAGATGCTGACTGTGGAAGAGGCCTCTGAGTAGTAATGATTTTTATCCTGTTCCCTTTTAAGTCTCTGTCTGTCAGTGCTTACTTACAGTATCTGTTCACATGCTCTGGAACTTGTTTGCTAACAGACTGTGAGGATGAATACAATGCACCTGCCCTTTTGGCTTCAGAAGTCACATTAAAAAAGAGAGGCAGATGAAAAATGTCACAATTACTTACATTTCGATCTGAATCATAGTAAGTCATAGTTGATGTACTTTTTTTTAGAGAGGTCTTATTATCTGGTTGTATTTGAATGAGAAAAGGAGGAGGAGACTGCA
This sequence comes from Corythornis vintsioides, assembly GCA_025447755.1. Lineage (NCBI taxonomy): Eukaryota > Metazoa > Chordata > Aves > Coraciiformes > Alcedinidae > Corythornis > Corythornis vintsioides. Next base: position 48,457 of record JAOEGS010004636.1, on the reverse strand, counting down.
CTGGACAGTGTGTGTAGGGTCTCGTGATTATTTGACAGTTCTGCAGTCCTTTTATTTCCTTTGTCAGTCTCATTAAATGTTGCTGGTTTCCTTTAAAGTAAACTTATCTGTCACCTATCAGTGTTTGATTTCCACCTGTGAAATTTTTTGGCCTTCTATGAAGCATTGTGTTAGTGCAGACAGTGCTCTAATTGTTCAACATCACTGATATTTTTGGGGGACAGTCCTTGATTGCATGGCTCAGCCCCAACCTGAACCTATCACTCATGGACCTGGGGCTCCAAGTGATCTTGGCCTCAGCCCTTGGCTGAGTAGAGCTGTAGGCAGACATCTGCCTTGTCCACTCCCTGATGGTCCTGACTGCATTTTCTGGGCTGATCTCAGATCTGATTTGTCACCTTGGCTGTGTTTGATGATTATCACCCCTGCTCTGCTTGGTTCCTGGGACAGTGCCCTGCAGAAATGCTTAACTAGACAGAGTCCAACCTAGACAGGACTCAACTCTTCCTTTTGTTAAAGCCTATCTGCAAGGAGACAATGAAAATACAAAATACAAATTTTCTTACACCAGCTATCTTTCTTTACATATTCTGAAGGTATTGAGGCAGAAAATATAAATGTCCAGTCCTGGTTCCAACTCTTCATACTGTGATGAAGCTCTTCTTTCTTTGGACATACAGTGTATTGTAATCAAACCAAAACACAGAATGGTGAAGTACTTTAATGGGAGCAACTATCATTTGGGTAGAGAGGAATTGAATTAGTTAAAAATTTGTCTTCCAAAGGATGATACTCAGAATAAGTAATTGCTCTGGCTTCTAATTCAGGTTTTATGATTATTAAACTTGGTTTTATATAAAAACTCATATACCTTTTCCTCAATGTGGATGGATCAAAGTAAGGATTGCTCAGCAGCTTTTTTACCAGGCCTTATGGCAGTAAAGAGATTTGAGAATTTGTCATGCTGGCACAGCAAATTCAGGACATTAGTTGCAAATGGGTTTGAAATTACAGCCTTTCCACTTAGAGGGGAAATCTTTTATCATACAGAACCTGCTGAAGTAGTGGATGTGAAATGGATCCTTCCTGTTTCACAATTCCTTCAGCAAGAAATAGTTAAATGTTTCTGCTGCACAGGTTCTGAGGCTTCTGAAAGAGGGCATCTCACAGTGTTTCTATCTGTATCCAACATGGGGAATTGAGGCCAGCTGTCCAATCTTTCAATCATCACTACCATCACTCGCATTCTGAGATGAAACAAAAATAGAACAACGAAGAGAAGTATAAAAGACTTGAACTACATTTGAGACTTATGTCAGAAATGTGTCAGTCCTCAGGTAATTTGCTCAGTTCTGACTCCTTTCGTATTTACTTCAAAGCTTCAATGAAAATGAAAGGATAGAAAATGGCATTTAGGTTTGCAGATAGCTGTAGTCACATTCTTGTGACTCGATCTTGCTTTGTTGAAGGGTGTCTTCCCCTTAAAAGTCAGGAGCTGTCTACACATCTTGAGGAAATGTCTTGCATCAGGGCTAGTCAACAACAGACCTAGTAGTTTGTGAGATTTAGATCTTTTTTCATATGATGAACTACACTGAAAATTAATATAGATCAAGAAATTAAATTTACCTAAAAGTAGCATCTGCTCTTACTAGAAAAAGAAATAAAATTGATCAAGTAAGTTCATGCAAAACTTCAAGTCAACAAAAATGTTATGTGATTTGCAGGATGTGTCAAAGTTTCATGTTTCTTGTGTGTCACATCAGTTTGCATAGTCAATCTCTTTGTAGCATGCTACAGCTCTGGTTTTAGCCTGTTGATTTTAAAAAGAGTGAGTTGCAATTATTTGATGTAAGATCACAGTTGTGAAATGCAGTAAAAGACAATCCAAAATCTCCATCTCCTGCTGCCAGTGTACGTAACTCTTGTGGGGACCTCTACCTTATTCAGTACAGACATCTTTGTTTCACCTCCTCAGTCTTTTTTTTTTTTTTTTTTTATTTTTATTTTTTTTTATTTGTCTCCATTTCACAGTCAGCATGAATGGGCTACTTAGCTGCTTCAATGCTGCCTTGGTGTTTATGGGGTGTCTTATTTAGCTCTCTTGTATAGTTTTCTGGTACTGCCTGCTGTAGCTGAATGCTGACAAGTGCATGCTGTAGAGGACCAAAATTTCTCTGGTTGTGTAACATTTTGAAAATTCTATTTTAGCTTAAAGGCTTACTTCAGACTCAAGAATTCTTGCCTATACTTTATAGCTTAGTTTAAAAGGGCAATAGAGAAAAGTTGAAGTGTTTCATAAAACAACAGAAATACTTCATCTGATTTATCAGATCAATAAATTGTTAGTAATTTTACCTTAATCAGTACCTCCAGCTGCAAGGTAAAGAACAGGGACTGCCTTTAGCATACAGTTTTCACTGTACCTGGTACTGGGGGTGCTTGTTGAGTGTTATGCCCCTGGGAATTTTATTATTTACTATTACTGTAAATTATAGTGATTTTTTTTTTTTCAGTGGACAGCTCTTCACTATCAGAAATGGCCAGAAAATCCTTGCTCAAGGAGAGCAAGTAAAGTTGACTCTAAGAGACAAAGCATATTAAGCTCTATTTACAGTTTCAGGTCTCTTAATTCTCTAGAATTTTGGCTGGGTTGCTACTTCACACTTAAAACATTATATGTCTTTCCGATTAATAATGATGTTCATGTCTTTTGCTAGGGGAAGCAAGGATGGAGATGGAAGCTTAGTTCACTCTCATCTGCCATGGATTTGTAAAGGGTTTTTCACAGTTCTTCTTTAGCCCTGGTAATAACAGTTTCAGGGATGAATGGTCTCAACCTGTGAACTGTATCCAAGACTGTATTCCTTCTTGTCTCTTCCTGCAGTGTTAAACTAAAATATTTCTTAGAAAAATAGAGGACTTGTTATATGCTTACAGCAGGTGGCAGATGGTGTACATGCTTTGATTAATACAATTTCTATGCTTCACTATAGCACAGAAGTCAGTTATTCTGTGCTGTCTCTGAGTTCCAGTATTTAGTTGACAGAATAAAAAAAAAAACAAAACAGGACTCCCATTTTTGGGCAAAGTCCTCAGAACCTAGGAAGCTACATGGCATAGGACATCACACCTTCATCAAACCAAATACGTTTGAGGAAAATGTCTGCTCATAATGGGGAAAGTCATTGTTGACAGTGTTAGCTCTGATGTTTCCCATTCTAATAGAACATATCCCCAGTGTCAGTGACTCCTTATAATAAGTATAAGTAGTCAAACTGTGCCTTTTTTTTTTTTCTGTAATTTACTTTTGATATCTTACGACTCAGCCCATGTGTCTTCTACCTCAGTTTAGACACTTAAATGTATCCTAAAAGTCTGTCCTAGGCTTCCTTTTGTTATTCCATCATTAGAGAAAGATGCTGAAAAGTCCTCTTCCCCTCAAATGTCTATGTAAGCCTCATTTTAATCAACTGGACATCTCTGAACTTCAGTGAAAAGAGAAGCAGGACCCCTATTTATCTAGGTTACTAGTTCAGATAGCAAGAATCTTCTACAGAAGAAAAAATTTTACATTTCATGGTGAAAAATTCAGCACACAGTTAACTTGTGCAAACATCTAGCCTTTCCTTAGTATGGGAACACATGTGCATGTAAATGGAGATTTTTCTCTATTAGACTTCAACAGTCCTTGGTAACTTTGCCAGAGTAACATTTTATTTAAGAAACAATCTAAATACCCCTTCATCAAGATCAATAGTTGACTGATGTGAGCTGCAGGGGCTGCTTTTCTAGGGAATCACTCAGTTAGCATTTGTACAACAACCTGTATCCTTTGTATCCATCACTTTGAACTGAACACAAAATGAAACTGTCTCACCCTTGGACCAAGGTAGACAGTTTTCTCTCTTTTTACCTTCCCTGTGACAAATTAGGAATGTAGGAAACCTTTCAATCAGAACAAAACAATGATTATAGCAGGTAATAGGACCTCACATTAATCAGTGCTTTCAAAGAAAAGGCCTCGACCTGTGCCCTTTGTCTAGCCTACTGGTAGGTACCTTTTTTTCCCCCCAGTTTCTTTCAGTGTCAGAGCATTCTCTTTCTGTGTAATACATTCTCTTGGAAAATGTTTCTCTTTTCAGGCAGTCCTTCTGAATTGATAAAAACCCTTCCAGAAGGCCACTGGAGAAATCTGAACTTATAATGATGTTCTTTTATATTCTTACAATGAACAATGGCTCTCTCAATACTAATGGCAACAGTACATAGAGGCAACAGTGCAAAGAGTTGGGGGGAAATAGCCATTATTTGCTAGACTTGCTGTTTCATGTCCTGAAAAAAAAAAAAAATCCTGTCTTCTGCAGCCAAATCTTTACTACCTCTTGTTGAAAACATTCAAGGCCTTTGCAAACCAATGATGAGATGAAGAAAGATAAGAGTGGATTAACATTTTTCTTTTTGGAAGAAAACATCAGTGACAATTAGATGGCAAAAGATCTTAGTTTTCCATCCCTCCTGAATAAAGAAAAAACATTCTGCTTGATAGCCTTTTTGTCTTGCTGGCCTTGACTTTTAAATCAATTATCCCCCAAACATCAAGCTTCAGTAAATGAGTGGAACTGAATGTGGTTCCACCGAATAAAAGTCTCCCTCTACTGACCGAATCGCAGGTTGCCAGATAAAACGCCAGACTCCAAAAGCACACAAAACATAGAGCTAGTAAGTATGTCATTCACTTTTCTGTCTTCTCATTTTTAAATTTGTTGTTTGTGGGTTAGGCTATATTTTTGTTTGTTTAAAGTATTTAATTAGAGTGAAGGAAACTGTATTGGGCAAGTGATGTAATGACACCTTCTACTTAACATTTAGAAACAGGACTGCCAGTAAGCTTCCCTGGAAGTACAACTAGAAAATAGGCTGTTGCAAGAATATGTGAAAAACTTTGAATTTTAGAAAGGAACTTTAAACCTAGCCCTGGAGTGAGACACCTAAACTTCATTCAGTTTCTTTACATTTAAATTCTGTCATTTCCATGTCATGGGTATTTTTACTGCATCAGAAGATAATGACTGGTGTTTACAGAACTGGGATTTGGTAGAGGGAGATGATGGATATATCACTGTTGCAATTTAAATAGTATGTTTTCTTGTGGAATAACAAGCATGACAAATCAATTCTGTCTTTATACCAGGATGAATATTAAACTGTATATTTAGCTCTAATATTTTTTGTTGCCTCAGTACTTCTGTAGAGCTACAAGAAAACAGTTCTTGGAATGCATTAAAAATTGCAGGCAATTTTAATGAAGTTGTAGAGAGTAGATAAAGCAAGATAAAAAATAATTGTTCATTAGCTAAGTAAAACCTAATGGTCTGGTTACAGATGTTGATGAGAACATTACTAATGAACTCCAGAGGATAAGTAAAGACAATGGTGGAGCTTTAAGCAATTTATAACACTGGCAATTTAAACCTTCTGAAGCTGTTTATTAGGTTCAAGTGCCACAGTGGATTTTGAGGCCAAAATGAGCAGGAGGGGAAACATATGGCAGGCTTGTATAGATGGGAAAACACAGATGGAATCGTTCAAGAAAATCAGCTGATGCATCTCTTCTGGCAGGAAGGTCTACTTCTGAAAGGGGAGCCTGCAAAGTAATCAGAATTTCTCAAATTTCTGACATTGTTGTTCTCAGCAGATCAAGTGTTCTGCACAAAAAAAGTCCTTGACTCCTTGTTGCAGGAAAAAAGTCTTGACTTGAGGAATTCAACTTATTTAGATATTGCTAATTAATGTAAACTTTTAATGACCTAGTTGAGTATTCAAGAAAAAAGTAGTTATAAACAATTGAATGAACACCTTTTGTCCTACTTTCCCAGACTCAACTTCAAACACCATTTCCTCCAGGCTCAGGATCAGTGTATCCAAAGAGTAGGAAATCTAGTAAGAGTTAGGAGACCTGCATGGTTGGGCAGGGAGCTACTGGATAAACTTAAGCAGAAGAGGGAAACCTGGAAGGAGGGACAGGCCACTTGGGAAGAATACAGGGAGGCTGTCAGAGGATGCAAGGATGCAACAAGGAAAGCTAAGGCCTCCCTTGAAATAAACTTGGTGAGGGAGGTCAAGGACAACTAGAAAAGCTTCAAGTATGTTGGAGGTAAAAGGCAATCTAGAGGCAATGTGGGCCCACTGCTGGATGAAGTGGGTGCCCTGGTGACTGAGGACAGAGAGAAGGCTGAGTTACTGAATGCCACCTTTGCCTCGGTCTTTACTATTAAGGCCAGCTACCAGGAATCCCAGGTCTCTAAGACCACAGAGGAATTCTGGAGGAAGGAAGTTTTTACCTCAGTATATGAGGCTTGGGTTAGAGCCAGACTCTTCTCAATGTCATCTAATGAAAACTTTCACATAACATCTACCAGATATTTTGTGTAAGTACTCTAGCAAAAGGTTTGCCAACATGAAAGGTAAGATGTTCTTTACTTCAAAGAATTCAGTGTTTGGCTATAAATTTTCAGTAATGTTAAGAAGAGGTTTTAAAAAAACAGCCACATGTAAACAGAATATGAAACACAGAAATGAGGAGTTTTCACATTTGGTAATGTATACAGTTTAAATTCTGGAGATCTTATCTGGAATCTAGTTTATACTAGTTGAATCTGTCTTATAGGATAACAGTATGAATGTAGCCAACTGACTGACCCGCATGGCAGAACATGCTGTGGCTGTGAGCTAGTCTTCACCTTGATCAGTGCAAGGTTATGAAATCCAGTCATCTCCAGTGGGTCTTTACTAAGTTCTCCAATAACTGTAGTGATAAGCAATATAAGGCCAAGAAAGCAGGTCTAATGCTTTGTCACTGTCATTTCTTAATTTAAGCACAGGATCTTATAATTTTTCAGTTGCACTTGGTGACAAAGCATTTTACTTTTTTGCTGCTTCATATTTTTTTCTGTAGCCACTTCCCTCCGAATTTAGTAATTCCTATTTTCAGCATCTCTTAAAAATACTAGTAAGACCACAACTACTCATCATACATTAAACATATCATTAGCATTCCCTGTTTATACTGACTTATGTTTACAGACAAAACAGGAGCCTGTGGAAAGTCTCCATTGTGTCCATTAGGGGGTATCCTTGCTCTATTTTCTTCTGAAGGGTTTAATTTTTCCCAAAGCACTTTTAGGTTATTTTTCTCCTTAGGAAATATTGCTGAAGCCTGAAGTTCTGTTTCTGAAATATCTGTTTAAAGTAGTGGTCAGATCACTGATGCTTTGAGTTTAGTAACTCAATGTGTGCAAGAGGAAGACTGATTTCTGTTGATCTGTGCAGATCTGGATTTCTTGTTCTTTTCTGTATGTAATTAGCTGTTGCATGAAAAGCATAGTCCTTGTGCAGAAACATCAAACAGTTTAAAGACTAAATCAATAGACTCAATCTTTCACTTTTTGAGAAGGCTGACACAGTGAAGTGTTCAGTGACAGCTACCATAAAAATTCTTTCTTTCACAAGCTTTCATTTTCAGCTGAATCTGATCACATCAGATAACTTGAGCTGTTAAAAACATTCTGCAGGCAAAGCAATATTCCTACAGAGCTGATTTGCTTAGCCAGATTGAAAAATATTTCCTGAGAAGTCCATTCAAAATCAGTTTGGTGGTGGTGAATCTTTGGATATCAAAATTTAGACTTCACTAAAGATTTTAATCTGAAAATCTGAAGTAATGTAAAAGAGCTGAGCCAAAATAATTTCTTTTGGCTAACTATAAGCTTTTTCTTTCTTGTTCCAAGCCACAAAACATCATTCCCTGCTTCATACTATATTCTTCTGAGACTGTTATAGGAATTGGGCAACATTTGCAGTGAACATTGTGTTGGGTTTTTTTTGTGAGTTTTCGGTAGTATTTGAGAGTTAAATACGTCTGAGGGGAGCACAGTTAATTGTATGAGGAGAGAATGAACAAAGAAGGAAAGAGAACAACAGTGGCAGAGATAATATTTATGTCTTTGAAAGGGAAGTGCTGTTTTTTTGGGGGGAGATTCTTCCATCTTCAAAAACTATGCAGTACAAAGCTATTATCGTCTATTAAAAAAAAAAGTAGGATAAGGAGAGAAAGTAGAAATAATTATATTATACTTGTGTTCTCAGGTGAAAGGAAGTGATGCACTTGTTTTTCTGGTGGCAGAACATGTGGTCAGGAAACAATTATGGTGACTGTAGTGGTTGCTATAGCATTGTCAGATAAACAACAAAGTAAGAATCCCTCTTTTCAATGGCTGTAGTTAGTGTTTCCACACAGTCACTATGCCTATACTTGAGGCAGAAAGGACCAGAAAAAAAAACCCAACAAACGCCACCCAAAACTAAGCTCTTAAACATGCATTATTCTTTATTCAAAACACCGAACTGAAGTGTTAAAGCTGGATTTGTCAGAACACCGAAAAAAAGTCTAAGAAGCTGGTACTGCCCTTTAGCAGCCCCTTCAGGATTATCTAAGTGATGCAATTTTCACTTCGGGAGCATTCACCTGCAGTGATATTCATCACAGGCTTATTCAAGGGCAAAATGTTACCATTTGTAGTATTTCATTTTAGCAGAAACCAAAATAATTGTAGGAGTTGTTGAGGAAATATCTTCTTGGATTCTGAAAGGCTAAAGTGAGCATTACCCAGTGTTTTGTTTTGGAACAAAAACAAATGATGCAAAGTTTCAGTGATGTGATATAAAAATCCTCATTTAAGTTCTGAATTTTAAAAAGCACATTAAGACCAAACTTGCAACAATTCAGAGCAGAAGAATTCAGCAACAGCAATGCCTTAAGAATGAGTGACTCAGGCAGGTAGTTCTCTTAAAGATAGCAGCAGTTGAGATCAGGGCTGCATAGTTTTGGGGTTTTTTTACCTCAGGCAGCATCAGTTTTCAAAATGACAAAAGACAAACATAATCAAATTATTCTGTTAAGCTTGCCTGCTGAGTACAAGTAATTTCAACCAAAATAGGAAATGATCATACTTTGTGTTTTCAGAAGTTAAGTTATCCTCAAAGAATAAATAATCACAATTTAGTTGTATTGCACCAGACAGTGGTTTAATTAGCTGATCCATCTTATATGGAAAAATGGGCTGAGACAGTAAATGGCCCAAAATCTGGACTCAATTCTTGAGTGGCTTTTTTATGTTTTAGTAGCATCTTTACATTTTGGGCTGTATTTTTATTTTAATGTTCCAATAACTGCTTTTTTTTTATTTACATCTTACAGTGGTCTCTTAACAGACTAAGAAAAATACATGGCAAAACAAACTATAGATATGGATTTCTCATTCCTTCTTCAGAAGAACAAATATTTAAGTGAAAGATTCATGGGATAATTCCCAGACAAAATATTTTTGCTTAATTATATGATCATTTAAAATACAAAGCTCATTTTTATGTTAAAATCAACCTAACATATACTTTATGTGATTATAGAAGAATACATAGTTGTTTAATGTGCTTAAAAATAGTGCCATGACATGTGAATGGGAATAATTGTCAGAGGATAATACTCAGCCCAGAGTGTTGCAGGGTACAGAGAGTATCTGCATTATATCAGCTATCTTTACAATAAATTAGGTATTTATGAGTCTTTACAATTTTCTCGAGTTTACACTTGTGTAATTCTATGGCTTGGAATGCCATTTGAAAAACAGTACATAGGACACAATTATAACTAAGGAGCAATGGAAAAAAAACCCCAACTTCATCCAAAACCCAACTTGACAGCTAAGTTTAGTACTAGTGTTTTCAATGTACTTTGCTCTTTATTGTAAGAGAGGGTGTAGATTGAGGAGCTAGAAATGTAATTCACAGAGCTAAAATATTTCCAGGATAAATACTAGAAAACCTTTTTGTAGAGTTCTGTTGTTTGTGTTGATAAGGACTGAGGACTTTTGGTATCTGGGAGAAGACTCAATTAAAATATCAGAAAAGCAATTCTAGCCGACCTTGCTTCCAACTCTCAGATACCTTTCCATCTTCTATTTTCAGCATGACTTCTGCCATTGTTTATAGTGATTTTTTTAAAATAAGGAAATCATAAAAGGGGCCGGATGGTTGTGGCCTGAAGCAGGAAGGAAATGTCAAGGAAGAAGATTTTGCAGCAAGTAAGAGTCAATCAAAACAAATTAGTTCAGTACAGAGGTGAAGAGACATGAGTTTATTGGCACTCTAGGAGTAGTGAACAGAGTGAATGAACCCTTATTTGGTCCAGGAGAATTCATTAGAGGTGATGGCAAAAAGTGAGGAAAGGAAAAAGTGAGGACAAGAAAATATGCACAGAATATTTTTTTCTGTCTGATAGCCAGGCATCTTTTCTTTCAAAATAGAAACAGGAAGCTACATATAAGAAAACAGTTTAAAAGCTGTCAGAGAAAGAGCATTGAGAACTGCTTCAGCTGGAGGATGTGTAACACTTATGTCTCCAAACAAGCAATCCTGGGAAAACAGCTATACCATTAGAAATAATGAAAACAAAATTATTTGAACACAGGTACGATTTAAAAAAAAAAAAAAGCAGAACTTTAATGGCTACATGATGGCTTTGTGATATTTTGAGAATTATAAGCTTTGTGACCTCAAATTTTTTTATACTTAAATTGACTCCATGTTAATTGTATAAATTGATCTAGAAAAATATAATTTAAAGAATGACACTTTCTACTGTACACAAATGAGTGCTGTGGCAGAATATTTCTCTGCACAAAGTTGTAGTGGCACTGCTGTGATATATATGAAATGGATATGGTAGTAAGGGTAGTAAGACATTATTTTTAGTGGAAGAAAAAAAATTACATTATTTTCCTATTTGAATCAAAACAAATAATAATTTTAGTCCCATGTATTTAATTTTTTTTTTGTCTGGTAAGATTTTATCATATTCCTCTATTTTTCCTATAATTCTTCCAGATGTATGAGTGATTACTGTATTAACAGCTTATATCTTAGTAGCAGTTCTCTCCTTCCATCATTAGCCATTTGCAAGCAGATGGATCTTTAGTGATTCAGTATATGGAAATGTGTCCATCTGAGTCAATACTGAGTCAGTTTCCCTGGGTGCAGACATGGTGCCTGAATCTGATTAATGACATGGGACCCATGTCAGTACTTAATTAATAATAAATGATGGTATACTAAGGCACTGTGCTAATACATGCACTGTGGGTAGCTCAGGTGAGATATTGAGATTTTGTGTACTGTTTGACAACTCCTTGTGATTTCAAACTGAAATATTGACAGTAGCCTATTCTTGTGCTGATTTCAGGGATGCCTGTCATTTTTCTGTGCCATTAGAGTTCCCTACTGTTCCAAAGTCTGGTCACCTTTTCATATTGTATTTATTTGGTTACTTTTAAAATGTACATAAACAATGTTTAGCCAGTGCTAAGATTAAGCTTTCAAAATTTCTCCCTGTGTATTTAATGGAGTCTTAAAAAGACATATATTGAAGTGATTACTGAAGCATTACAGGAATTTATTTTAATAGTTACTTTCATGGACTCTAGTTTCAGCTACATTCCCCATTATCTTTTACTTGGGCTTTTTCCTCATCCAGGAAGCTTCTGTGGCTATTTCTTTATCCACTCACTTTGCCACTCTGAGCCCCCTCCCTGCTGATGTCATTCTTCTGGGGAGAGTTCAGAAATGAACACTCATTAGCTCTGCTATAAGTGTGCAAGGCTCTGCAGAAAGAGTAACATTACCTAGAGATTTTAACTGTTATTTTATTTTCAGAAGTATTAAGGCTCAAAAGCAGCAATTAATTTTTTAGATCTAGTGACAAACTGGGCATTGGTCCTTGCATTATGAAAACAAACAGGTGCCTGCCAGGATACTCAATGGTTGCCTTAAATGATGACTAGCAATTCTACTGAATAATACTTGAAGTGTTGGGGCTTGGTCAGTGGTGATCCCAAGGGAGGTTTCTGGAGTTGAAGATGGCTGAACTTTATCACAGGCCATGTTGTTGGCAGTCAAACAAAATAACATCAGTGACAATGCAATGACTCAAAAGCAAAAGCTCATAAATATTTATTTTTTTTTTTTTAGAATCAGGAGTATATGTATGAACAGAAGTAACAGACACTACCTTTGAGGCTCTGATTGCACTTACTTTATGATGGTCTTAGCATAAAACAAAGACACCAAACTGGGAGGAGTGGCTGACACAGCAGCAGGCTGTGCTGCCATCCAGAGACACCTGGACAGACTGGAGAGCTGGGCAGGGAGAAAGTTAATGAAATTCAACAAGAGCAAGTTTTTGAAGACTGAAATCCAAGTCTTGCTGAACTTAATGGAAGTCTGCCTCAATGTTTTTTAACACATTTTTTCAATTTATATGTACTCTGAATTAAAATTCTGCAGGATTGATGGTGCTTACTGCTTTGATTTTTACTTGAAGCAGAATTGTTTGTGGTATGCTTTCAACTCCCTTGAAGCTAGGATGCTTTATATAACCTATAGAGTTGGACTCCTGTTCAAAATCCTTTTGAGGGAAATAGAGGGAGGAAATTAATGGGTTATTGTTCTACTGTGTAGAAATCTTCACCTAAAACATACTTGCTGCTGACAAGGTTAAAACTGCTGAAACAGAATTGCTGCCTATTCCTCTTTCCATTCTTATCCTGTCCCATAAAGCAATCAAATCCTGCTTTCCAAGTCTATTGACATGCCACATGTGGCATCTTACTTTTGGCCTTATCTTCTGTTGCTTGCTGATGTGACATGATCTTCACACTCTTAACACTCAAATGTAGTGTAAATACTAAGAGAGGCTGAAAACATTCTATTCTACCTAAGACCTGATAAAAATGCATTGTCTGGAATTTTCTCAAGTCTACATTGTTCTGAAATAGAATTGTGTTTTTCTTCTGTCTTATTCTCTTTGCTCAGTCACACCCTGTTGTAATAGCTGTGCCATGGGTGATCTGTTCTCCCCAGACTATTGGTTTGCAGGTAATAGGAGAACATCCCTCATTATTAGTACTGGAATAATCAGTGAAGAAGCACAGGAAGGGGCTAACTTGATGACCTATTTGACTGTCCTATTTCTAGAGAGCTACAAATGAAAACCTTTTATTAGCAGTGATTTACTCAGTCACATTTCCTTGTAGTTATATTGATTATTTTCCTTCCTTATAGGCTCAAAGACAGCTCATTTGTTATGTTTTTAGGTAGGTTTCCCCATTGTCTAGTGTATGCCTCAAGGCTTTCCTCCCCATCCATACAGCCAAAGCCTACATGAGTTTTTTGAAATGTGTGACACTCTGTAGACCATTGCTGTAGAATTTTTATTGCATATTTTATTACATTTGAAAGGGTTGTATGCCAGTTTTGTCTTCAAATTCTATTTATTTTATAAATTGAAAACCACAGAGACTGCAATTTGGCACGTCTGTCTTTTCTGTCATGGTTGACAGTAATAAACATAAAAAGAGTTCATTATCTTCTGATGCAGAGTCTCTGTTGGATTCTTGGCAATCTTAAATTTTCCATGTTTTTCTAAAGTTAGTAACTATCTTCCTGTCAGTCTGACAAATTCAATGGAATATAACCCTATTTGCAGGTTTTCAGACTTCACATAACAGTAAGGAGCTCTCTTAAGAATACTAAAGGGATTACTGATAAACTATGATTAATTTCCACTCTATTCTTATTGACTTTTTTCTTTTGAATTACAGAATTCAATATCATAGAGTATTGATTCATGAGCTAGAATTGCATCTTATACTAAAATGTCTGAGCACTGATCAAAGAACTCATTTTCTTCAAATCACTTTATTATTATAAATTCGAATCCATGAATATTTGTTTTCAAAACCACTGCTATTGGTTGATCTAGTTTTTCCAGAACACGAAAAATTTTGCATCATACTAAATAATTAGCACTTATACCTCATATCCTGCCATCAATATGCATTCTAAATGGTAATCAGTAAATGCAGCTTTATATTTTAATAGACACAACTTTCCCTGGCTGCCTTTTGGGAAGTGGGTCAACAAACACTATTTAATATTACTATTAAAGTGATTAAGGGCTTAAGGAAAAGACTTGGAAATCTGAGCAAACAGAATGCACCCTGAAGAGAAATTATTTCAGAAATTTTTAAAGTAAGTGGTTCTACTTTATTTTACCATAAGCTTAGTTGTTATGGTATATCATTGCAGTAAAGATAATATAAAAATTCAACTTGTTGCCTCACCTAGGATTTACTGAATTTTAATTAACTTTTTAGTGAAACCTACCTGCCTAAGATAGCTTTTATATTTTGGCATCCTAAAAATGGTTGGGCTATTTGAGATATCAATCTTCTTTATAACAAAACATTCACCAAATGCTATTGCAATTTTTAATGATCCATGAAGACCATGAAGAGAACACTATAAATCATATAGGAAGGGGAAAAAAAAAAGTTGTTCTTATGGATGGAGACAACAAACCTTTAAACTCAGCTATACAGTGTCCTTAGATAACTCTTCATCTTCTCAAGAAGATATGCTGCATTTTCTTGTTCCTTCTGGTAAAACTCTGCCTTTGTGGGTTTGAAAGCTCTAGCTTGATTGAAGTCCTAAAAAATAAGTGGAGCTGTGTTTTGCTGACTTACTGTTACACAGAAGGCTTGTTAAAATACTTGAGGTAGGAACATGTCCTTACAGAAGGAAAGAAAAATGAACAATTCTTTCTGAAAACCCCTGAGGATTTTGTGTTAGCTTTTGCATTCACTTTGAGCATTGAACCAAGCCTCAGAAATGGGCTGGATTTCAAACCATTATAACTGTTGTGGACTCCAGCCCAGGAAGCAATTTTCTCATAATCTTTTACATACAGTGTCTTTCCTCTGTCTGTGTCCAGGTAAGCCTGATTCCTGGAGTTTTACAGCTCCTGTGCTCCTTGAGCTTCCTGTGAGCTACCCTGTGTAATGTTCTATATGTCTCTTTTATGGCTTTGGCTAACATTTGAATAAAGTCTTACACAGCCAATTTCCTGGCATTACTAGGCCCTTCTATTTATTACATATAACCTATGAATGACTGAAGAATGAATTTTGAATGATAAAATAAAAGCCTTAGTCTTATAAAGGGGTTTTACATCATTTGTAACAGTTATTCTTGCTGTGTTTTGGACAGATGACCAAGTCCTCATACACATGTATTTCCACATGAAGTTTCCTTATTTAATTTCAGTGTGAGGCTTCCTTACAAAAAAATAGTGATCCAGCCTGATGAGGATGCACCAAGTAGTTCAAAGTGCTCCCTTCTAATGCGTTAAAATGCACTCAACATTTTCTGTAGTTAGTGAATTGAAAAATAACTACTCCAATGTTGGCAAGCAGTGCTTTCAGATACTTCTAGGGGCAGGTTCAAGGGTTTTTAAGACAAGTTTGTCAGTATGGATGTACCTTTAGATTCTGGAACCGTATTCTGAGGTCAGGCTTTAATTGCTAAAATTTTATAATTTATTACTTTTTAGCACTTCCCAATGGGAAGTAGTAAGCTACTATTAAATTTCTTTTTGTGGTTTCTGTCATAAATTGTTCACAAACCTGCCTGACACTTTAAAAATGCCTAAGTATTTAAATGACAAGCCCTTTAAAAGTACTCTGAAACTGTTATGAAGTTCATCTGTTTGAATTTCTGTAATTTTTCTTAACTGTCTGTATCTGGAGAACCAGCTGGAAGAATGATCTTGAGAATAGTATGTAAAGAATTGTTAATCAGTGCTTTTGCTGGTCCATGCAGCAGAAGGTTGGGGAGGGTGGGACTGTGGGATCAGGAGGACTGTCATCTGCAAATAGTTTTATGTCTATCTGTGAGAAACAGATTGACAGCAGCTATTTTCCTCAGTGATTTTTGCAGCAGCAAAATTTGATTAGCACTTGAAACCTTGTTGGATTTTACATCTGCAGTCTGAAGTATTAAGGCTTTGTTCTTAGGGATTGTCCTGGTATTTCTAGAGAGCAAGAACTTAAATATTGCTGTGAGGTTTTGAATGAGCCAGAATGCATTTAATGTAGACACAGCATCATTTAAAGTACTTTTTTTGAATCAGAAGGCAAGTTATACTATCATAAATTCATAGGCTTAACGGTTAATTGAAAAAAATGGCTATCATAAATGATAGTTTAAACAGCAAATAGTCACTTGGTGACAATTGAAATGCTATTAATTGAGCAGGTAACATGCTGACCTATATCACTAATGAGAAGCATTTTCTAGCTCAAAGTGTACCATTATCATGGAATATTCTGTGAAAGGAAAGATAGTTATTAAAAAGCAAGGATTGTGCTCAAGCTGTGATAACAGATAAAAAAATATTGATTAGTACTCACTGAGATTCTGGTGCAGGGAACTGGGTAGCATGTAGTTCATTTCTGCAGTTGGAAAGTTGGTTTATACTGGAAGCCAGTGCTGGCCTGCCATGTACCTGAAACACTGGGAACTCTGCTGTTACTTGCCTACATATCCTGGTAATAAATTACTGAGGACAGAGCTATTGCTCACTACAGCAGCCTCTGGCATTTGCTGATACAGTTACACTCATATCCATTTTCTTTGCCTCCTATAAACATAGAGATTTTATTTTTTTTTTGTTTTCTACACAAAAAAACCCAAACAAACAAAATACCTTACTACCTTGGTATTTCACCAAAATGACATAAGATTAAATTACTGAAAGTTAAACATCCCTAAGAACCTGTTGGATGAGACAAGGACCACAGGTAACATGAAAATGTCTAGCAAGACAAGATGGGCAGACAGAACCTAGGTGGAAAGACAGAGCCCAGAAGATGCAGATGGAGGATGGGAAGTGCTGGTGGATGATTCTCAGAGGACTGGGCAAAAGAGAAGCCTGTAGTGTGATGGACCTTAAGTAAATAGGAAAGAATCCAAGGCTTTTTCATTAAGGGCTTGGCATGAATGTGGCTGCTTTTTACTTGCAGACTTCCCACTGCAAATGAGCAAACTCATCAGTGGTACCCAACAAGACAGGATTATTCAGGTATAGCATAATATTCTCCTGTCTCTTTCTTCATCTGCTATTCAAGGTTGCCCGTTTATTTTAAAGTCCAGATATCTTAGATAGGACTACTATAAACTTCCAGCCTTAATCAAAAGCCTAATTTGCCCTGCAACACCTTTATGAGAGATATGTGAGACTAAAAACCCACCATAAAAAAAACCCCAAACAAACAACATTTAATAAGAACATCTTACAGTAGACAAACTCAGCCATTACCTATTCCATTGTATCAAGCCATCCTAAACCTAACTGCATCTTGGTAGAAATAATGAATTAAATGTTTCTATGATTTTTTTTTTAACCATTTTTCCTAGTTTGGGCTAGAATAGTCTAAATCTGCTCAGTGATTTTACTTTTCAGCTCAGTCTTTTCTAACTAACTGTGCTTTCTGAAGCTAATGGCATATTTTTGAAGATAGTGTCTTCTAGAATTAGTAGTGCTTCCTGAACTCAATTCCAGAATCAAGCTGCTGAATCTGGTTCCCATCTCCTGCTGAGTCCAGTCTGGGACTTCCCCAGTACCTGCTTCAGTGTGAGTGGCATTGCTAATGTAATTGCCATGTTAGATGCTAATACTGGATTTGCAAAGATTTGTATATAAATAATTTTATTATCTTAATTAAAGCTGATTTAGTTTTCTAATTCTTAAGTCTTTCTCCCTTATTCCCTTTCTCTTCCCCTTTGGGGGGGTGGGTTAAGAGACAATATCTGTCATTAATGACCAGGCCAGCCTTAATCCTTGACATAGTTTTATAAGAAATGTTGTACTGGACTTCAAAATTCAAGATGTACATTCATTTTGAGGCTCAATGGAATGAGACATTGGCAGACATATTCTTTCTAATTCTGCACTTTGAAATCCAAATAATGTTCTTTGCTCAGATTTAAAAAAAAAAAAATTTTTTTAATGTTAAAAAGGCTATTAGGTATATGGTTATAGTCCTTATAGTAATATGACCTTTCACTGACTAGAAATGTTGGTCAGCAAGACTTTGATTCTGCAAAAATAATATTAAAATATGTTTATGCTAATTAGCAGAAAATTAACAGATAATCAGATGAGACTTTGCTGTGTAAACAGAGATTGAAAAGAACTTTTTTTTAAAGAGAAACTAGAAATCTGTTCATACTTTTTCTTTCATAGTAGCGAATGTAAATAAAAGTTCATTCCAAACAAAACAAATTAGATTCCTAGTGGGTAATCCCAAGTTTTTACCCTTAAGGCAGACCTGTTAGAACTCTAATGGTATTTGATAATGTGGAATTCTTTGGTTTTATAAATGCTTTTTTGACTAGATGAGAATCAGTGATGATGCATTAAAGAAGTGTTCTTCATTTTCCATTACTCTGCATGTATTTCAATAGCTTATGCTGCAGCTGTAATTAAATATATTTTAATGAGTATTTGATCTTTGACATCTGGGGACTCCATGTATTGGAAATAGCTTATAAGCACTTTTTAATGGGAATGAGTGTGAAAAGTTTTGCAGCATATTTTCAAGGCCAGAAATTGTGATGTGTCAGTCACTTCTGCATCAGCATCTGCAAGTTGCATTTAGCAGGAAATTTTGATAAGCACAAGACTCCTATAGAAGTAAACAGCAGAACTCAGGTTTGGGAGAAGAAAGTGATGCAAGCGAAATTCTATTTTTTTTTTTCTGTGTGGATCTGTGTTGTTACTGTGTGAACATAGCACATATATCAGTGCCATCTGTGCAATTACAATGAGAGGCATTTCAGACAACACAAGTTTTTCCCTAGGGTGTTTGTATTAATAGTGAGCAGTACTTTAATGACAAATACTTAACATCTTGAATTCCTAAAGATATACAAATAATAACCAGTGATTGTTTTGTGGTCCTGCTGTTGACAATTAAATATTTTCCTTCATTCCTTGTCTGTAGTCACCAGAAATGACTGGGTGTCCATAGAGCATATTTTCCTTTTGTGTTTAAGGTGTATTTTGCATTTATTTATAAACATAAGAATGTTTAGACACTGTTGAATATTAAACCTTCTCTTTCCCCTTGATTGGCCACAAACCTGGTTTGCTTGATATGGAAATTGCAGGAGAGGCTAAGTATGCAGAGTCACTGCAGGTGCCAGGGTTATGTTGCATTTCCTGAAGTAGACCTCACATGATTCCCTTTCCCTTAGGATTATCCTTAATAGCTTCAAGCTTAGTCTCATTACTTATTTACAGAATGTATTTGTTCTTAGTTGGTATTTGGGCATTGCATATGCATAAAATAGCAAACTTTTTTAATGACCTTCTAGAAATGCAGGATTTTTAGCATTATTTAGAACTGCAAATGATCTCTAGGGAAAAGTAGCAGGCATTCCTATATAATGACCACCTTGATTTTCTTCCCTATCATATACTGTGATAACCAGTAATTCTCCCAGATGGCTTAAAAGAGGACATATTCATAGCTGGATGTCCTAGTCCTTTTTTAAAAATTATTTTTTTTATGGATTATTGTCTTATAATTGGCTTTCATATTGTTAATTTTAATCCCTATTGATTTCTTTCAGATTTCCACCATCCTTTTTTTGTCATTCTGCACTGACCAAAATATCCATATACCAAATTGTGAGTAAACTAATCTTAATACCTTCTTTGATGTAATATGATTATAAAGGTTTATTTGTATTTTTATAGCTTCTTTAAACTACAAAAGCTTTATTCCTATGCTGACATGAAAGGGGGCAGAGCCTTCACTCCCTCAATGTAACTTATGGATGTGCCATACTATTAATGTAAATTTGGGATGTTAGTTTAAATGGGGTATGCTTTATTATGTTATAGCCATCCAAAAGATAGCTCTTGTTATAGATTTAAGAAAGCATAGAGTAATCTATGATCTATATAATGCTCTTCAGCAGACTGAGTCCCATATTTCATAGTTCTAGTATTCTTTCTTGCATGTATATGTTGTGTTGTCTTCACTTTAGTCTCCTAGTCTAGAAGACCTTATAGATAGCAAAGTCCTTGGAATGAAGCAAGCCCTTTATCCTTCTTTCATATCAGAAGCTAAATGCTGTCTTGCACTCTGTAAACTTCTAGATGGTGATCCTTGCTAATGCAAAGCTGCAGTTTATAAACATACTTTTCCATCTTTGCTATAGAGATGAGTGAATTTCTGTGTGATGGATATGAATAATGTAACCAAAATTAAGTTGACCTATACACTGCATTGAATTTACTTCTACAAAGAAATTGACAGGCCGTTGTCATACGTGACTACCTTCTGAAGGGAACAGAAGGCCTGATAAGCAGACCAGACCCACTTCTTAGAGATGTCTGCAGCCTCCCTGGGGCCTGGGTTAAAGATATGACTACCTACTACCTTTGTATGGCCTTCTGATTATTATTCACTACTGACTTTTCAGGTGGGCAGTAATGAACTCACAACAAGAAATCTGAGGGCAATCAAGAGAGACTTCAAGGCCTTGGGATGACTCTTTAGGGGCTCAGGAACACAGGTAGTGTTCTCCTTTATCCTTCCAGCTGCAGAGAGTAATGAGGGAAGAAATGGAAAGACCCATCAGATCAATATCTGGCTCTGAGCCTGGTGTCACTGTCAGGACTTAAGTTTTTTTTATCAAGGCTTGGTTTACACAACACCTGGTCTGCTGGCAACAAGTGGGGTACACCTGTGTTAAGAAGGTTAAAGGATATTTGCACAGGAGTTAGCAGTGCTCACAAAAGGGCTTTAATCTATATTCAAAGAGGGAAAGAGATAAAATCAGGCTTGCTAGAGATAAGCCTGAGGACAACACATCAATATTTGTAGAACAATGTACTATTAAGGTTCTTAAGTCTGTCATCCCAGGGGAAATAGGTGATGGAGTGTCATCTGGTAGTAAAGACAAAGGATATTGATGGGCTCAAAATCACAGTAGTGCCTCAGAATGATCAGGTAGGGTTTAGGCTTTCTCTCCCCACAAAGGTTAATGGTGTCAGTAGCCCAACTCAAGTGCATCTACACCAATGCATGCAGCATGGGCAATGAACAGGAGAAGCCAGAAGCCATTCTGCAGCAGGAAAACTATGGTATAGTTGCCATTAAGGAAACATGATGGGATAATTTGCACAACTGAAGTGCTGCATTGGGTGTCTACAAACTCTTCAGAGGGGATAGGCCAGGAAGGAGAGGTGATGGAGTTGTGTGGCCCTGTATGTTAGGGGGTTGTTTTGATTGTCTTAGACTAATGTTGATGACAGGGTTGAGTGTTTTTATAGAATGAATGAGAAGGCCAACAAAGCAGATATCATGGTGGGAGTATGTTATAGGTGGCCCAACCAGGAACAAGAAGCAGATGAAATATT
The DNA here is from genome assembly GCA_025447755.1 of Corythornis vintsioides. Lineage (NCBI taxonomy): Eukaryota > Metazoa > Chordata > Aves > Coraciiformes > Alcedinidae > Corythornis > Corythornis vintsioides. The sequence continues at coordinate 27,069 of JAOEGS010004636.1, read as the reverse complement.
CCATAAGTGGCTAGGGGAAGTCTCACAATCCCTACCACTTGTTCTCATGGGGGACTTCAACTTAGCAGGTATCTGCTGGAAATACATCAGAGGAAACAGTCCAGGAGATCTGTGGAGTAGGTGGAAGAGAATTTCCTGTCACAGTTGATGAATGAGCCAACTAGGGAAGGCTCTCTGCTAGACCTGTTCTCTGTGAATAGAGAAGGACTTTGTGGGTGATTTGGAGGTCTTGTGCATAGCCATCATGAAATGGTAGTTGTCAGTTCTTGGGGAAGTAAGGAAGCCCTTAAAGTCCTGAAGGGCAAAGGTTGGATGTTTAAAGGAAAATCACCCGCTCCATCAGGTCCATGTCTTTCATGTGTTGGGGGCTCCAGAACTGGATGCAGTACTCCAGGTGAGGTCTCACCAGAGCAGAGTGGAGGGGCAGAATCACCTCTCTCCATCTGCTGTCATAGCTGAACAGAAAGCTTTGACTGGAACTTGGGACCTTGTGGTCAGTAGCTGGCTGAATATGAACCAGTGTGTGCCCAGGTGTCCAAGAAGGTCAAAAGTCATCCTGGCTTTTATCAGAAACAGTGTGCCCAGCAGGATTAGGGAAGTGATTGTTCCCCTGTATGCTGGTGAGGCTGCAACTCAAATATTGTGTTCAGTTTTGGGACTGTCACTACAAGGAGGACACTGAGGTGCTGGAGAATGTCCAAAGAAGGGCAACAAAACGTGAAGTGTCTAGAGAACAAATTATATGATGAGCAGTTGAGAAAGCTGGGGTTGTTTAGCCTGGAGAAAAGGAGGCTCAAAGGAGACCTTATGGCTCTCCAGAGCTCCCTGAAAGGAGGTTGTAGTGAGGCGAGGGTTGGTCTGTCCTCCCATGTAACAAGCAATAGGATGAGAGGAAATGGCTTCAAGTTTTGCCAGGGGAGGTTTAGGTTGCACCTAAGAAAAAAATACTTTTAGTGAAAGGGTTGTAAAGCACTGGAACTGGCTACCTGGGGAAGTGTTAGAGTCACCATCCCTGAAGGTATTTTAAATATATGTGTAGATGTGGTGCTGAAGGATGTGGTTTAGTGGTGAACTGGAAGTGTTGGTTAATGGTTGGACTTGATGATCTTAAAGGTCTCTTCCAACTGAAAAAAAATCTAATGATTCTATGATAATAAAAGCAGGGTAGTCCTGCTCTTAATACAGCTCTACCCTATGTAACTTGAAATAAACATGTGCTTGTAGTGGTTTGGCCTTCATCTCAGTGTGTCACAAAAAACTTCTGGTTCAGCTGGTGAGTGAATTTGATTTCCCAAGGTATGGGAGGTATCAGGCCATCAGATCAGTAATAACAAAAGCAATAGATTTTTTTTTAAAAGGTTTGTTCACGTATTTGACAAACTCATTTTCCAGGTTTTTTGCTAAAGGCCAGAGCTGTGCTACAATCTTCAGTGACAATCTCCATCAGTCTTGAAGAACCTTGTGAGAAAGAATATCAAAAGATGTTTTATTGCTTTTAGCAGCTGATGAAGTCACGTTTTCAGAGTTAAGTAGATGCAGGTGGAGGTGTCTGTGATACCTGTCTAGCAGGGAAATGAATCATAAAAAAGTCATGCAATTGAGGCAAAGATGTGTCTGCTGTCTTTAAAAAGATCATGTACAAATATACCCCTTTTTACTTTAATCAAGACAGAATGTTTTTTACATTACCCCATAAAAGGAGAGACAGCTAAAAATGGTGCTAAGTAAATGTTATGAATTTAATTTTCCCTTGACTGAAACAAATACTTAACATATGCTAGAAAAAGAAAAATGAGATACTGACTATATCTGTATTCCTGATTTAGATCAGGCTTGAGTATTTCTCATACAATAGGTACACTATTCCATTGCATATTTCCTGTTTCACAGAATTTCAGAATACTTGCACTCATCTGCATGTATTTGCATATCTTTGATTCTTGATTACATTTAAACCTTGTTTCCACTTCCTCCTTCACTAAAGTCTGTGTTTTACAGCATTTCATATTTAATACTTGCACTTCTCCCTGCCCCTTTGTATTGACTGTAAGCCACTTTTGCACTATTGGTACACATAGAAGCAGTAGCTTCGCCTTCTCTGAAGTCAATTAATGCAATAGAACAGTTTTTAAATAAAACTGTCTCCACTGGTTACTATTTATACTTGAAGTCTTTATTAAAAAAAATATAATGCAGTCAAAATAGATACTTAAAGCTCTGTTTTTGGTTTGATTTAAAACCAATATTTTCTGTTCAATTTGATTTACAAATTGGCTTAAAATCTCATTTTGACCTATGTGTCAAATGCTATGTGTTTCTATTTCTCTGTGCATAAGTCAGTTCAATCTATTTCATTTAAGATAGATGTACTAATCAGATATTTTGAAACCCGAAAGTACTTTCATAGAAATGAGATTTCTGATACTAGAAATTTACATATCAGACATAACATTATCTAATGGCTTGTAATGAAACATGTAAATTCAGGTTAATATGTCTTTTACACCAGGAGGAATGATGAACAGTTGGGGTAATTTGTGCAAGATGCAGAGGACTATTTATCTTTGTTTATATTTCTTGCTTAGATGTCCTTCTCCAAGATGATTTGAGCTATTTTAAACTTGTAGTTATTTGCTTGAAGAATGATGGTCTGGATCAACCACTGGGTGAACCTCTATATTTAATAATCTGCCAAACAGTCATGTAAGAAGCAGCAGATTGCAATGCTGAGAAGTCATAAAATACTTTTTTTGTGCAGTCTATACACCTGGCAGCACATGCATTCTGAATAAGCATATTAAAAGTTGTCAATCTTATTTCTGATTTTAAATAGATTTATATTGCATGACAGAACAATTGCCTGAACACAAACATCTTGTCTAAGGAAACTTGGGTTATTTTATAACAATGGATCATAAATGACTTTTTGCAAGTTCCCAATACCATTTTTTTGGGTCTCAGTAGTTCTTATGCAGCAGCAGAAATAAGTATTTACTTGAATATTTCTTCCCCTATCAATGACTTCATGGTCATATGAAGCTTTAAAAAACCTGCAGATGTATGTAGGAAAAATAATTTTCAAATTTTCGTGGTTGAGAGCTGCCCTGAACACTGTTATTGGGGAAAAATACTTAGAGAATATTTGCAGATATTTTCTGAGCTTTCTATAGGCTACAATTATCTCTGTAGGTGGAGAATCAGGCTGTATTTGTTCATGCTAGATACAGTCTTTCTTACACTAGGTATGTTTTACTAATTTAACATTCTAAGTATTTAATTGTCTTTATAATGGTTCAATCAGCTGTATGTCTCAGAGGTTATACTTGAGCACTTGTTTGATCCTCAGCCAATGTTTACTTTCAGTTTATAATGAGCAGTTAGTGAAGTACTCACCATCTGTTCAGGAGAAAAAAGGAATTTTTGTCTGAGTGGACAAGTGGGAAAATAATTTGGAAAGCTTATTATTAGTTTCTTTAAGTAGATAATAGGCTAAATTTTGTTAAAAAAACTTAGAGAAAGCAAAATTCCTACTCCTGGTAAAGCTCAGTCCTGTGTATCTGTACAGGTAGATGACCCACAGACTAGGAAATAAGTCAGCAGAAAAGGTCCTGGGGCTTCTAATAGATAGCAAGCCTAAATGTCTACTGGATAACAAATTTTGAATAGGTATATGGATTTATTTTGTTTTAAATTTTATTTATTTATTTATAATGGGATGGTCAATCATGGGAATATGTAGCCCAGAGAGGCTTGACTATTCCAACCTTGGTAGTGAAAACTTGGTTTGATGTGGTTCTGGAGAACATGATTTAACTAGGTGCTTCTCTGAATACAATTGTGACCAGCTGATGACCAAAGACCATGTTTTGATTTCTTAGCAAAACATTATTACTTATATGTTTATGTTTTGGGATTGGCAACATTTAATTTTTGCAAGAACTGGAGAAATACCTGTGTCATTAGAGATCTTCTAATTGCTTAGGGCTGCAATAATTGTTTTCCAGTTTCTGCTGATGTAATAAAATGTTTTCATGAAAAGTTCCAGTGCTGCTGCTTTGAAGAACTGCCAAGAATATGTTGAAGCATAGGAGCATCATGATGTATCTATGTATCACAGATCTAGGAGCAGCCATAAGAACACAGGCTAGTGGAATAAGTTCCATTACAGGAAGAATGTCATTTTTCCTCCTGCTCAGGAAGGCAATGAGTTAGTGCCCTGTACCTTGGGTTGATTTGTAGTGTCTCTGTGCTTTAGTTTCTCTAAATCTGGGAAGTGATCTGGGAAGGGATGTTGTATGTACTGTAGTGAAGACATCTATGTTTCTTTTTCTGAATACTGAATCTGTTGTTGGAACAATATTGTATTTAGGAAAATAGTTAATGATGTGACTATTTGCTCAAAATTGCTACATTTGTGGGGTCATGGAATGGAAGTAGTGTGAAGCCTATGATCCCCTTGTACTTCACAAGCATACAGACAACTTAGGTATGTTACCTGTTTGAAAATCCTAAAGGAATGTGCTGTTTCAAACTCAATTCTGTTTGAATTCTACACATGGTACATGAGTCACCTAGCTGCAAAAAAATCTTTAATTGTTAGAGAAAGGTGGGGGTCAGACTTGCCTTTGGAGTGTTAAAGTTGATTTGTCTGTTGCCAGCATGGTGGCAGTGTAGTAACAGAGGCTATAGATGGTTCTTAAATATGTTTTCCTAAGACTTCATTTCTCTCTTCATGTGTAGAAGTTGTTTGTAGCTTCTGAAAATTTGCAGAGATATCATTCTCATGTTCATATGTATTTCAGTCACTAGAGTGTAGAAAATACTGTTTTTCATTATCTCTGTGTCACATTGGTTGCACAACCCCTGATTTTTAGATTTATACTGGACTTTCATTTTTCATTTTCTATTTCCATCCACTCTGTATTTGACTTGTCACTTTATATATTTTGTGAATTATACTTATCTGAAGTATATGATTCTGAAAGTGAAGTAGTGTTACAATCATAGGAACCACAGTTCTTACAGTTTCAAGTTTCTAGTTTTTAAGACACAATAAAGAACTTCCTTTGTCCAGAAGTGATTTAGAGCATTGAGGGGAATAGTCACACTCAGCTTCTACATCCTGACTTTGTCACATGGGGAAGATTATCCAACCAACTTGTCATCATCTTGAAACAAACATTATGTAGAGAGGAAATGCTTCATTAGGATTTCTGTGAATTTACACTGCCTCATCTTGGATTAGGCACTATTACCATAAATCCAGACAGATCTTTTTTGAAATGGGGAAATTATCACTGAAGACTTAAAAGTCAAGTGGCTCACTGAGATATAGATATTTCTTCATAGGCTTTAAACATTTTACAAAGTTATAAATGGTAAAACACTTGTAGATGTTTGTGTCAAAAATTCACCTAGATTGCTACTTGTCTGATATAAATACAAGTTACAAGTTAAAGGCAGGTAATTTGAGCCTGGAATATTAGGGAGAGACAAAGCAGGATTCACCTGCAGTTTGTATGCTAAAAGGAAAAGGAAGGAATTGCTTAGCATTTTTTTTTTAATCTTTAACTGCTAAAAGTAGTTTATCTTCAATAACTCCTCAAACGAGGCATTTGATTGTTAAGTAGAATTCTTGCTGGGCTTAGGCATTGCAGTTTTATTCTGGTAGAGCTACAAGCACTAAATCTTTTATGAGTTCTGGAGAAATAGAGTGACATACCCTGCTTGCAGTCACCATCTCCTCTGGTTGCTGCAGCTTATCCTCTGACCTGAGTGTTCCCACTGGGCCCTCTGTCCAACAATGCGAAGTACCTTGCCCTCAGGGCTAGCATTGCCCTTGAAGATGCCTGTATTACCAATTCTTAAGTCAGCTCATGCAGCTGTCAGGAGCCTGCCACTCTCTGGATACCTGAGGGAATAATACTAGGGTGATGAGTTCTGTAAAGTTGTGATACTTTGCTGGCTGTCAGATCACTCAAAAAAAAAAATAGTTTTATAATGAGTTTAAAAGTTAGGAAGTACATTGTTTGTTAAAAAAGCATGGGTTTGCAATAATCAGAATGTTATGCAAAGAGATAAAATAGCAGGATGCACACACTGAAACAATGACCTTTATGTGTTCTACCACCTCAGATACTTATTATATCTAATTAATTAGCATCAGCAAGAGCCCTTCTGGCACCACATGGCCAAACCTGGGAAAAATCTTTCTTTCTGGCTCATCTACTCCTAACCTGCTTTTTGTTTTATGTGACTGTGCACTGGGACCCCACATGGCAAAGTAGGAACTAGGTAATTTCTTTCCTTCCTCATCATTTAAGTCTCTTGATTAACATTTCTATTTCATACCTTAATTAGTATGCTTTGTCCTTCAGGGTACTTTCTGCTATAACAGCCTTCTAAATACACAATTACAAATTATACATACTATGAGAAACTTTACATATGTTGCCATTGTATTGAATTAATAACATTTTTTTCATTGATTTTATAAATATTGACCCTGATGAATAACGTTAACAACAGATGCTATGATTGTTTCCCATTATGTGTGGTTAGTTTTGGATTCCTTTTTGGCATAATGTCCATGCACATATATTCTGAAAAGTGCTGTTTCTAGTCTCACTAAACAAATCTACCATTTTTATTTTTTATTTTTATTTTATGATAATGTAACCATTTCTGTGACTAAGTTTCTGAATAATATTGGAGCTGTCTTTGAATATAGTTGTCAGAGGCACACCATGTGACTCAATATCTGTATTAGGCTGCATATAAAGACTTCAGTATATGCCTGTGAGAGTTCAGGCCATTCTTAGCATATCTGTGGACAATCTTCTGGGAGTAGAAGGGGGAATAATCCTGTAGTTCAAAGATCTGAGACATTTGAGAAAACTGACACTCACTAGAGGTAGTTATGTGTTTTGTCACAGTGTTTAGCTTTCAAAAATATTTTTCTATTTTCACCTAGAGTTTTAATAAGTAATAAATTCTGACAGAAATTTCAATAAAGGAAAATATCTTAAAAGGAGAAAATATTCTGCCTCAAAAGTAAACTAAAGGGAAAAAAAAGATGCACCCTTGAATAATACAATTTTACAAAGTTCACCTTTTTGAGGAAAGAACTAAATTCAGATGCCTGATCTGTATTGTTCAGTGAGGAGACTGGGATATGGTCTAACTATCAGTTATTGACTACGTCTGGTGGGTGTTTAGTGACTGGTTTTGACAGTAGGGGTCATGTAAATCCTGCTGTACTTTTTATTAAAAACATATTCACTGGAAGAAAGTTACAGAATATCTTGGGCAAAATTATGAGAGTTTTTCTTGAGGGTGTTCAAATATAAAATGGAATATTTAAATCTCAGTAATTTCCATGAAGCTTAACTTTGGAGGGAAAAGAATAAAAGACTGGCTAGGAGAGAGATTGAGGAGGGATCATCTGCTTTTTAAATACTTACACATGGATGTTATTTGTGAAGAGATTTTATATTGAGCAATTGTGTTCATTTCTACTCAGATTGAGTAAATCTCAGAGGATTTACTCCTAAATCAGGTAAGATACCTACCTCTTGAATCATCCTCCATTTTTTCACAGTATAATGAAGAGATGAGCAGTTCTGCTTCTAAGTGTACACAGCTGTTTCATTTAAGTACTTGAATAATTTTCTGGAGAATATTTATTTAGAACACTAATTTCAGATGCAATATTATACACTTAGGTCTACTTACTATATATTGAAAGTATAATTTCTTAGGAAGATGATACCTTGCATGGAAACAGAAGAGTCTTTATAAATAAAGTGTTTGTAGGAAGACTTAAACAGCTACAGGCAAAATTAGGTCTTTAAGTAGATTTTATTTTTTTAAAAATGAAAAATCAATATAGTATTATCAATTTCAATTTTGGATTTGTCTTGATGGTGACCAGTCTGAAGTACAAAGATGAGGGTTAAATTCATCATATATGTGGGAACGGAGATACTTGAAGTTATTTGAAGTGACTCAACTAAGTCAAGACACAGTCAGGGCCACACTGACATACAGGGACACACTATTTTAACTTGAGATCACTTTATAACCAGTTTGCCTACAGGTACCAATTACATTTATCAAGCACTAGTAAAACCATTGTTTTGCACTTCTTACGGTAGGAAGAAGGAATAATAAAATCTTTCAATCCTACAAAGCCAGGACCATTTAGATGAAGCCACTAAATGTATAATGAGTAATAAATTATAGGCACCAACACTCTTTACATTTTTATTTTCTGATATTTGCAAATTATCACTTTGTCTTTAATAATTTGATATAATGATATTTATCACTCTGGCATTTCCTATCATTTTCTTCAGTGCTTCCTTCTATATGCTATAAACTGACAAAGGACCTTTTTTTATTTGAGTTACTCCTTGTGTCTTAGTATCTTATATAGACTCCTTGAAGAAACCTTCCAGTACTTAGAGGGCCTACAGGAAAGATGGGGAGGGATTCTTAATCAGAGAGTGTAGTTATAGGAGGAGGGGGTAATAGTTTTAAACAAACAAGGTAGATTTAGGTTAGATATGAAGAAGAAATTCTTTACTGTGAGGGTGATGACACACTGGAACAGTATGCTCAGATAAATTTTGGATGCCATCTCCCTGCAAGTTTTAAATACTAGGTTGAATGGCCTTGTTTAGTAGAAGTTGTAACCCTGTCTAGTGGAAGGTATCCCACTCCTTCAAGGCAGGGGCTTTGGAACTAGATGATAAATATATATATTGTGTGTTCCATTGAGTAAAAAACCAAGTAGATGTGCTAAGAGACCTGCATGGATGAGCAGAGAGCTTCTGAAGGAGATTTCAAGGAAGAAAGAAATTTTTATCTCATGGACAAAAAGACTTGTCACTTTGGAGAATTATACAGAAGCTGTCAGAGCATGTAAGAAGGCAACAAGGAAGGCCAAAGCTCTCTTAGAACTTAAACTGGCAAGGGAAGTAAAGAAGAATAAGAAAGGCTTCTTCAAATATATCAGTGGAAAGAGGAAGAATAGGGCAAGTTTGGGCCCATTGCTGAATGAGGAGGCAGCCCTGATAATTGGGAGCCCCACAGCTCCAGAGGGACAAGGATCTGCTTGAGAGAGTCCAATAGGGGGCTACAAGGATGAATAAGGGATGGGAACACATGAGGAAAAGCTGAGACACCTGGGGCTCTTTAGCCTGGAGAAGACTGAGAAGGGATTTAACAAATGTTTATAAATAATGAGGGCTGAGTGTCAGGAGGAGAGGGACAGCCTCTTCCCACTTGTGCCCTATGATAGGACAATGGGAAATGAATGGAAGCTGGAGCAAAGGAAGTTCCACCTCAACATGAGAAGGAACTTCTTTACTGTAAGGGTAACAGAGCACTTGAATGGGCTCCCCAGAGAGGTTGTGGAGTCTCCTCTCTGGATATTTTCAAGACCTGCCTGGATGCATTCCTCTGTGACCTGTGCTAGATTGTAGTATATGGCCCTGTTCTGGCAGGGGGGTTGGACTCTGAGATCTTTGTGGTTCCTTCCAACCCCTGTGATTCCAACCAAAACCATCTACAATTTTATGATTCTGTGATCTTTACTTCAGTAAAGCACACTCTAGGCTCATTAATCACAATTTATCTGGGGCTATTTGAATATTTGTTTCCTTTAGAACACCTGAAAAATGCTATGAACTATGTTTTTCTGTTATAAATATTGAAATATTGTTTAGTTTGTAATAATGCCAGCTTAAAACATGGTAATGGTTAAGTGTGTAGCAATATCCAATTAGTTTACACTTTGACAGCACAGTAAAATCACCATACTTATAATGTTTCCTGTATAAAGAAATAATATTTCAGCTTTATGTATTTGAGAAGAAAGTGATCCAGCTTAAACCAATTAAGCTTTGTCTTTTTTGATTTCCTTAAAATCTAATTTTATACATCTAATTTAAACAAAATCCAATTTAGGACATTGGCTGACTTACAAACTCCTGGCAAAAGTATGTGGATTGGTGAAGCAAATAGACTTTCTAATTTTCATATTGATTCTTAGCCATTGAAAATCCAATTTGAATGCTCAGGGTCTTTTTGGTACCTCATACAACATTTGTATGGGAGATACAGACTGAGAAATAACTTTGAGATATTATGGTGTTATGCAGGACAATTTCCTAATAAGATGATAATTTATACTCGCATTTTGTAAAGTGCAAAACAATGAATTATATTTTCCCTTATTAGGATTACTGAAAGAGCTTTGCAGTTTTGAAAACCTATTCCAGTAATTACTGTTTAGGATGTATTCTTTCTGTATATATCATGCATAATATTCTGACTTTCAGCTGATTTTTTTTTTTTGTCAAGAAATTCACTTATTTCTAGCACAGAAAATTATGTTAAATGAAATATAATTTATTTTACTCTAAGCAACTTTTCTTAGAGACTTGATTTATTCTGTGTGTTTGTGGACATGATTAACTTACTTAACTGAAAGGGTAAAAAAAAAAGATTTTAGGGAAGTTTGCAGCAAGAAACGGTACACAATTCCTGAAGGAAAGAATGTTGTCACTGAGAGAGGCAGCTCTGATGCCCAGGGTGAAGTATTCACAGAATCCCATTCTTTTCCTACTTTTGGGCAATACCTATAAACGTAACTTGTGGCAACACTGGGTGTCTAATGGAGGGGTGACTGGAAAGATGACACACTAGTTCTTCTAGCTTCCATGTGTGAGCCATATCCTTGTCTTTCAAGAAATTAAGAAGCACATAGCAGGAAGAGACTTATGAGATTTGGCACAGGGTAGGGAGGACGGAAGTCCTCACACATCCCTTTGCTAAATCTATGCATGTAACTATCTGCAGTCCTCTGCAGTTTCTTCCATAAAAATCACATTCCTCTGCATTCTTATGTTATCACATGAGACTACCTTTCTGATTTTCATGTAGCAGGAAAGACCAAACTAGCTTCATACTAAGTGTATAAATACATACCACAAAAGGATGCATGAATACCAACATGCCTGCAATCACTGGTTCCATTGTTCTCTCTTTTTTTTTCCCCTCCCATTCTCCTTTGAAATCTAAGTGGTAGAATTGTAGGATAGATTTGATGTTAACTTGCTCAGATAATGAGCTCTGCTCTGTCATCAACACAAGTGAAGGCTGCATATTTTGTTTCTTTATCTACAAGATATCTTAGCTGCTACCAGTCTGATCTTTGCTAATTGAAATTTCTAGAGTACATATTTTGTTGGAAGCTGTGACTTAATACACACAACTAGTTGTCTAAGAAACATGCCTTTGATAATGCAATAGAAAGCTTCATGTAACTTGTGTTGACACATTTTACATAAGTAACTAAATTATGAATGTTATGTTGTTGATGGCATTCTTCTTTGCATAATTCTTATGGAACAGCAGTTCTGAATTAGTTACAGGGCATATTGTTGGGGGGAAAAAATGTTTTTCATGTTGTTCTATAGGTGATACAGAGTTCTTAAAGAAGGAAACTAGTCTTTCCATGTCATCTGCAATATATACCTTGGCTTTCTTTTAAAAATGGCCTCAAAGAAATGCTATAATTGAGGAAAAAGATCAAGCATTTACTCGAAGATGTAATGATTTTCTGATGCTATTTTAGTACTATTAATATAAAACTGGAGAAAAACTATTACACATGGAGATTGTGAGAGCTAACCAGATACATTTAAGACATTGCTTTGTGCTTTCTGTAAAAGATCTCAGCATTATATTTCTGAAGAATTTGTGTCATTTATATTACTTGAAATTTGCATCATCTGTAATTGGGGAGAGAATTTTATACCGCCTCTGTCAAAGTATACCTTATTATACATTTATTTTCTTCATAGAACAGAGACATCTGAGCTGCATTGTAATGTAAACATATTTAAACAAAACTGTCAAATCCTAAAAAGGGTTTTCTTCCAACAGAATAAAAACCCCACATTTTTTCTGGTTCTTATTTGAATATTCCATTTTATGTGGAGCTACTGGGACAGACACTGGGGATTTGAGGTCATACTTTGATTCTGATGAAAAATTCTAGTGTGACTTTGTGTTTGTTTCCAATCTATAAAACTATGGTAATAATTATATTCTGTCACCTCTGATCTAGTTATGTCTAACTTACAAGATTTTCAAGGTTGCTTCTTATTTTACGTTTTTAAAACAAGGAGCACAACTGAACCTTGATCATGTTTGGGATCTCTAGCTGCAACTCCTCTATTACCCCTTGTAGCCATTCTCTAATGTCTTTGTGTGTCTTTCCTTTTCCTCATTAAAATTCTGATCAGAAAAACAAGAAAAAAAGAGAATATGAGGAAAAAATAAGTAACAAATACCATATAGAGAAACATGGAAGAATAATATAGTCTATTTTACATTCACAGTTTGAGCAGGAATAAGATTAAAGACACTGCTTAAAGATTTTTAAAGATTTTTTCTTCATTTTGCCTGAAATAGCTGTATGCTTGTAGTTGATGAAGATGTTTTACTTTGCTTTTCCATATTTTAAACATGTTCTCACTATATAATTCTATGCCTGTTGGTCTCAGCCCAATAGCAGGTATTTAGAAATATTATTTTATACAGTGGAAGTCCCCATTGCAGAAGAGCAAAATACTCACTTTGGAGATACTAACTTGGTTAGATACTCAGCTACTGTTAGCAGTTAAATTTAGTTTTATGAGAGCCTTGTCAGCAAGTGGATAAAGCATTCTGTTTTGCCTACTACAAAGCCCATATTACTTTGCCTTTTTAGCATGAGAAATTCTTTATATTTTGTCCTTTTTCCTGTTTTGCATATTTGGCAAACATAAAGGGAAGAGGTAAGTGTGGAAAGCAGGAAGTGTCCTTTTGTGAGGTGGGAATCCTATAGTGTTCCCTGTTGTGGGAGAGCTGCTCCTGAGGCTGTCCATACAGGGAAGGAGGCAGAACTGAGCTCAGTTTCATAATGGGAGAAGGATGGGGCACTCTTACACATTGCTGTATGTATAGATGAACTATATTGGCATATAGATCTTTGTGGATTTCTAAGGAAATTACATTAGGCAAGTAGACTTCTTGAAATGGTAGTTTAGCAAATCACTTTATCTAGCAGGCTATAAAACCAGAGCAATCTGTTTGCCTAACTTGCTCTTGATAGTTTTTGATTTGTGGTATAACATGTGCAGAATATCTCTTGTTATATCTAGAGCTGCTTGCATTATCATTTTTTTCCAGTGGAAAGACATGTTGACTGAATCAAAATATGCTAAGAAACTTTGTCAGCAATGTTAATATTCTCAGACCTTTAGTGTAAATATTCCAGCTGAGTTTAATTTGGACTGATAACACTGGCATGTAATTTGACAATTCATGACTCCCAAGTAGTTAATGTTCTCAGTAAGGGATAAAAATATTTTTTTCTGTGTGCAGATGTATACACAAAAATAGCAATGCAGATAATAGAGAACTAAAATAAATTCCTCCTTTATATGAGATTTCCCACTATCCTTCAAAGTGGCAGCTGCTATTTTTCTTTATGAAATCAGACTTGAGACACTTTCTTTTCACAGTTTTATGCATCAAAGGAAATGATGAACCTCCAGATACTCATTGTGATTTTTTCCATAAAGATGAAGCATATTAAGGTTAATCTACCTGATGTAAAGATGCATTCATTAGTTTGTTTAACATAATGCTTTTTTAAAGTGGCATTTAACTATTGCCCTTGTGCAGCACAAATACCTCTGAGGAAATGTCTGCTGTTTAAAAAATATACCTGACTACTCTTCTTTAAGAACATGATAATTGTTCCTTGGGACTTTAATACAGAATTATTTCTAACTTTTTCCTTAATTTTTAAAGACCATCTTTTCTTAGATTAGAAAGAAATTGTTGTGACTGTTATGCTAGTGGTCATTTAAAAATACCTCTACTTATGGAAAATGCATAATTTTAAGGAAGTGGCATCTCAGTGAGGTTGTACTCAGAACACACATTTTGTTTGAATCTTCAGATGTGCTTAAAGAGAGGCCAATGCATGCCAGCATATGAAAATCTAGAGTGGGTTGTGGGGATTTTCCAGTTTACTTAGGAAGAACAATTGGAGATTAGATGAAAATAATAAAAATATAGAAAATGTTTATTTATAATGTAGGATTAGTCTATGAAGGCTTTTCTTTAGTGTATCTTGAGAATAGAAATGCACATAACTGAAGAAAGCACAGGGAAGCAATATTTAAATGATGGGTCATAGGGTCAGGGCCAACATTTATGTCTTGTTTTTATAGCATGTGTTTATTTTATTTCAGTTCAGTGCCCTACCTGTTCTTCTCTTTAGTTTTGCATATTTTTTTCCTGTTCTACCTGAACGTGGACAACAAAACATTTATTTTCTTATTTTTGATTTATCTTCAGTAATAACCTCTTAGAATTGAGCAGAGTTGCCTTAAAAGCAATGTGTTTTATTCTCACATAAATGCAAATGTCTTGTAGCTACAAATCTTTTAACTCCTGATATGTTTAGTAAATTTTCTACTTTCTCTCTCTGGTGTTTGTACAAATCCATAATATCCTTAACTATTTTAACATCCATGCTTATAGTAATCTTTAAAACTTGCTAAGCAATACTTCTAAAAGAGCACCTCCACTTTTTAAAGATACATATCTCCTTTTGGTTTGTTGTGTGAAGCTCACGGTATTTTTTTCTAGAAGAGCTGTTTTCTACAAATCTGAGTGCTGACAGTCATATGAAACTGTAAACTTTGTAAAGACAGACAAATAAAAAAAACCTATCATTCCTTTCCTCTAGTTCAGCTTCCTCAATAAGGAGAGAGATTATTTTTTTTTCTGAATTAATTTGTCTGATAGAGATTTGCAAAATTTTACCTGTGATGGCATCCTCATATTAAGAATATTGTGTAGCTCTTTTCCTGTTCTTACAATCGCCTGATTTTTTTTTTTTTGTGTAGTCTTAGATCCATGTCAATGCAAGGATGAGTAAAGAATTTTGATTCAGAACATTTAAATAACATATGAGTTTAATACAGCAAATGGTAAATTAATACATTAATTAGGATGACATTTGGCTGCTAGGAACAGCAATTTTTCCAATTTAGATGTGCTGTTGTGTTCATCCCCAGTTATTTCCTTGTTTCTTCCTGCTTTTTTTTTTTAGATACAGTCTCAGACATTTACAATTAATGAGTTTTATTTCTCAAGCCCCTTAAGGTTATGACTCCATCCCCTTTCCCCCTTGCTAGTGCTCTGCAGTTTTCTCTAAATAATCCTGTGTAATTTTAGCTAATACTATTGTATATGGCATTTATTCCTTGAAGCCAGAAACAGAACTACTGGGTTTAAAGCGACTGAAAAAAGAAACCAGATATTGCACACAATTGTCAAATTTATCTTTGGTATTTTAGTATTTCTGGTTTGGTTTTTTTTTTCACATTTACAAACACCATGAGTGTGGCTTGTGTTGCATACAAATTTGAGCGTAGACTTCAATTTAGTCTGTATGACCCAGACTTATTTACCTGTATTTGACTAAAAGTAAATATGTTAATTAGAAATGTAATGCTAACCATTTGGATTTCTAGAATCTCTGTCTCTTCACTGAATTTAATTGCTACAAAGCAGGTGTTCTTGAACAATGTGGGGCTGAATAAGAGACCATTGATGTCATTGGGAAATGGCAGATCATTGATCTGTTTGCTCTTCCCATCCTTGTGCTGAATTCAACATCCTGTGCTGTTTTGTAAAGAAGTCAACAAGTGATAATTGGTGTGGACAGTTTATACACAGTGTCTTCTGAATTTTCCAGATAATTTTTTCATCTCCCTTTATTTACAGGTGCTCCCTTACACAGTTTATGAACATGAAGAATATTCAGGCAAAAGAGATCTGCTTACACAGAAATTAAGTTTTAATAAGATGTTTTGTAGGAGAATCCACTGCACAGATTCCATTACAAGATAGGAGCAATAGCTGCTTTTGCAAGTGCAAATTCTGTGAGCCAGAAAATGTGCAGATAAGCGAGCTAAAAGTGATTTCAGCATATGTACAAAGTTAGTAAACTGCTTACTATGAAATTTCACAAGCAACTGTGAATGTTCCTTACCTTTTTTTTTTTATGTCAAGCCAAAGAAAACCTAATTTTTGACTTGTAAAAACAAAAAACAAACCTATGAAAGATGGACTTAATTAAAGCACACTTGTATTCTTTCAATTCACCTGTGAGCTGATGGACTTGGTCATGCTGCTCTGCACAATGCAGACAGAGCCTTGCTCCCTTTGTGGGTATTTCACCTGGTGAAAGCTACCCTTGCTCTCACCCATCCTGGTGTTACCCTGCTCCTGCATCTCTAACCATTTCTTTCTAGAAGATTAAGCAGCTTGTGATAAGGAGATTTTAAAAATGTTTTTTTTGGGAGTTCTAAATGTCTCAGTGACTCAATAAAGGCAGTATAA
>JAOEGS010004635.1:25477-75129 GCA_025447755.1 Corythornis vintsioides | reverse complement strand
TCACAGAATCACAGAGTGTCAGGGGTTGGAAGGGACCTAGAAGATCATCTAGTCCAACCCCCCTGCCAGAGCAGGAGCACCTAGACCAAGTCAGTCAGGAACAGGCTCCCCTCAGCCTCCTCTTCCTCACACTAAACAGTCTCAGCTCCTTCAATCTCTCTTCCTAAAATCTGTTCTCTGGACCTTTCCCCAGCTCTGTTGCCCCCTCTGCACTGGCTCCAGCACCTCCACATCTCTCTTGCATTGGGGTGCCCAGAGTTGGACACAACACTCAAGGTGAGGCCTCAGCAGTGCCCAGTAAATATAAAATAAATACTAGAAATTTACTTTCTTAAACAGCTACAAACTTGATTCAGACACAAATTTAATACTGGAAAACATAAAAGCTTCTATCTGAAATACAAAATACTCTGAAACTGGTAGTGTTGGCTTTGCACTCTGAAGTTCAGCAGGAAGCTGGATTTCCAGCTGTGAAGTCCCTCCTTTTGTTGTATGTTGGATAGAAAAATAAATCAGACAGTAGCAGTAAGAGTTACTTACCCATCCATGACAACAGAAATGTGTTAATTTTAGTATTTGTCAAAAGAATGAAAATAGAATGGCACCATTTTGGAAAGCTGCTAGTCTGAAAACTAATACTGGATCTCCCTGACTGATCACCCAAGACACAAATACACTCTAATAATACTTTATCAAATAAAAGTGGACCTTAAAGAACAGACTGCAAGGACTTACAGCATAGACTGTAAAAAGCAATAGGCACTCTTGTTGCTGTGCTTTCTGCATTACTGGAAGGATGAATGTACTATAGTGATGTCCATTAAACCAAGTACACTGTAAGAAGAAAAAAAAAGCAGAGTAGAATATTCCACACAGTAATTTTCTAACTGATCATCTTGTGCTGGTGACTTTTCCCCTTACCTCCATCTGCTATTAAAAAATTGTAAGTTTATTTATTTTAGTACTCAATTATAATTGCAAAAGGAGTGATCTCAGCTGATTATTATCTTCCTACTAAGATGGAATCTACATTACAAAAGTTTTTGAAAGCTGCTTTTGCCAACATAATTCTGTGTCAATAGGACTCAAAACTACTGGCAAACCATCTGTAGGTTGCTGTGACCTACAAACAACTACAAGGTGTTCTTTAGAAAACCATATTTTCATAGACAGACCATTGACAAATAGAAGAGCTCATGTTTTAAGCCTTTTCCTATAGTAATTACCTACAAAAATTTACCTCTTCTAAGAGTTTTGCTGACAAAATATGGGAGAGACTCCAAACTGCTCCCTACTCAGTGTTGTCTTTAGATTGAAATACATATTTTTCCTCTTTCCATCAGTGAAAGTGACATGCAGTGGAAATAAAAGTAGACTTAACATTGCTTAGATGCCATTCTGTAGCTGATCATGCTAAAATAATGTATTCCAGAGAGAGGGACTAAGATTAGAGAGAGATTGATATTTCTCTCCTGACTGCCCCCCAGGGGTAAGTATGGCAGACAAAAGATGATGAAATTCTATCAGTTACAGAAAACTTCATAAACCAACCTTATTCATACAAAATAAAAAGGTATTTTCAAGGAATCATAACTTGTTTTCTAATATACAAACTGAGAAAAATAGGCATCATAATATCCTGGATCTTGCTGAGATAGATTGTCTAACTTTTCTCATTTCAGTTTTATCAGATAAATATTGATCATTTTAATATGTGACTTGATTATAATGCTTCTTAATAACTGTATTTCTATATCCTGGATTATGCTGTACAGAGTCTTATCAGTTTGTATACAGTAATGAAATATTCCACAATCTATTCTTCAGAATGCTTCAGGTTGGACTGTCTCCTCAAAGCTTATCTCTGAGACAAGGTTTACCAAGGAGACCTGAGCTATTTTTTAAGTGGATTTCTGAGAATCTTGTCCAAAATACTTTGTTTCCCACCAAGTTTTAGATAAGTTACTGGTTAAAATAACCATATCCTAGCCCAGCCCAGGACACCAGTAAACACACGGCTGCCTTCACACTCAGATAAACAATAAGCTTTTTACTCCACAAAGATTTGAGCTAGCTGAGATGAAATAATACAAAAAGTAAATTAAAAGGCTATAAATGAGATTCTTCCTTCCACTAAGAGCCTTTGGGAAACTGGTTATCCCCCAAAAACCAAGAGAATGAGCTGGAGTGCATGCTGAACTGAACCATCCCAAAGGCCACTTGGCTCATCCTTCTCTAGAGAGACTTGTTTGCAAGTGTTTGAACCTCCAGTGACCAGCCTGATGCAGTAATAATCACAAGGTGCATGGCTTTCCTTTGATGTGAAAGATGGGAGTTTTTGCTGAAACTGTCTGATATTCATTTCAGCCTCAAACTGTCAGTAATAGATTGCCACTAGCCAGTAAAAAGTTCCCTATAAAGAATTGTATGTCCTTTCTGTCCTTGGGCACAGTTACTGTGTTATCTGCAGTAGGCAATTTTCTCATAAGTTCTTGAGAAGGTCAGTCAGAACTCTTTCACTTGGCAAGATGATGGGAATCTAAAAATATTATGTTCTCCAGGCATTTAGCTTTAGTTAAGTTTCCTAGTGTTCAAAACAAGATGAAAGTCAACGAGGAAGGTTAAATTCAAACAAGCTGGTGCTAATAATTTATATCACACGAAACTAAAGCCCAATGTTGTAATTTTATCAGGAGTATAAGCTGTCAAATTCAATAGAACTACCAAGGATCTTCAATATATATGCGTGCATTTCTAGAATATCCATGCCTTCCTAACATCTAATTCTGACTTCAATACACAGTTTCTACCTTCTCACTTAATTTTTAGCTAGGAAATGGCCTGGGAAGTTCTGCATTCATAGTTCAGCTCTAAAAATATGTGCTCGTTATGTCCGAGTCACAATAGTGCTGAAGTATATGCAATAATCTTGGAAAATTACATATGGGAATAAAAACAACCCTTGGAATATTTGTAGAAAAAAGTCCTCAAGCTGTGCAAGGTTTGATGAGTTTTTCAGGGGTTAGGTTTGAGTTTTTTGGGTTTCTTTTTGTTGTTTTTCTGTGATGTCTGAAAGCTGCCTGAATGGAGCTTTTAGGTTATTACTGGTCTAGAACTCTGCTGGTTAGTTGCAGGCCAAGGTTTATTATTTATCTAATAGACCCTCACTAAATAGAAAACCAAGAGCACTGAAAGCTGACTTTTCTCTCATGAAAATGGTTCTTGGGCAGGACAGACAACTGCCCCTCCTCTGCCACTGCAAGACAGACAAGTGGGAACACCAGGGGATCCAACGTGATCAGGAAATTACTACTGGCTGGAAAAAAAAAAAAAAGGAAGATGCTTGCAGTTTTTGATCAGTTTATAATTCCTTTGGCAACATCCCTTGAAGACACAGTCCTGTTAAATGCCACTGCAATGGAACTGAAAGCTGTCACCTCTCTGCCAGGATGGTCACAATGCTGATGTAAAAGCAGCAGAGTAGTCTGAAAAAATTCAGCACTATCTATTTTAAGAAACTCAAGCTTTCAGATCGATTTGGGTTTGCAGTTGAGTTTTTAAGTGACACACAGTGTAAAACACACCTGGAAATCCATCCTTTCTTCAGTCTGTTCATTATAAATTAAGAAACAAAGGAAGAGTTAAGAAAAAGGAGAATTCCCCAGCACAGGCAAGTTGCAGGTACCTGTGGCTGGATTTCTGAATGACACACCACTAGTTCCCACTTGCCCAAATGACTACAACTAGTTGAAAACCACTGTACTGCTAGATGAAATACATTCACCTCTGACCAAAGCAGGTGAGCAAATGAGGTGACAGTGGACAATGGGATGGTTAAAGGAGCCTGATAACTGAGTACCATTTTACACAGCAGGCACTCTCCCTCTCATGTTCATGTCTGAAGGCACAAGGTTCTGCTCAAGTTAAACCAAAGCAGCCTGATCCTTTCAAGTAGCCTGCTCTCCCAAGTGCCAGTCTTTCCACAGATTCCCAGTGCTTTTCTACTCCCAATTCAAAGTCTTTTAATTCTCCAGTTGGTCCATAAATCAGGTTTCCAATTTCTAAGAAGCCATTGATTTGTGATCAATGATACAATATGACTTTTAGTTAGAAATTTAGGACTAGGCATAATAATAAAAATGCAACAACAATTAATTGGTCCTCTCCCTTAAGGGAGAAAAAAAGAAAGAATTATGCTTCTTCCTAAAGAAATTAAGCTAAATCATATCACAGGAGAAACAATTTTGGCAAAAGCATAGAGCTATAAAGTGGTCTGTGCAAACTGTAGAGTATGCATTAGCACAGCAAGACAGTAACAGAATGTCAAAATTCCCTGAAAAAAAAAAAAAGTAAACATAACAGTTTTTGAGGAACATATTTAAAAGAGGAGGAGAACTAAAGCAATCCAGTTTTGAAGAAGAAATATATTACTGTTTTCATGGTTGCATGTAGATGAAAAAAAAAAATCTTTGCAACTTCTTTTTTAAAGGCTACAACGACAAAAACCAATGAAACATCTACAGCTAATAAAACCATACTAAGGAAGAGGATAATTAGTTCCACAGACTTCACAAACTATATAAAGATATATAGAACCAAAATCATCAAATGTACCATATTCCAGAATGCATTCAGGTATTTCTGAATAACTTTATTTTTTTAACTTGAAAAACTTAAAGAAACAAAAACCCCTGAAGAACTCACAGTGCTTCTCACCTTTAATGAGAAGAAATATTTTTTTTATTCAGAGGCCCTACTTGCTAATTCAAATTGTTTTGCAAAGTTAGTAAAATTGCTGCTACTAAGCTGACACTTAGAGCTATTAATAAGATATTGTCAATGGAAATAGGTGGTATAGGGGGTGCTAACTCAATTTAAAAACCAAAACACAACTAATGGAACAGCATAGCTCATACTAACATGGAACTCCACATGCTGAATTATTTTTTTTTTAATATTTTGTGAACATTTTGTGATAACAGACAAATAACCTATGGGTTTCTTTTCAAAGATGCCTCTTATCCCAGTGTAAATAAATTACAAATAACTTCTTATTAACCAGTGGAACAACAATCACTTTAGCTCATTCTTACTTGTAACTTCACTTACTTTGAAAGTCCAAAAAGAAGGATTTAAATTTATCATTGCTCATTAAACCTGCAAAAGGCTGTGTTAATCAGATGTCACCCTTTCTAACTCATGTACAGGTTTCCTGACAGTAAAGACCATCTGATTTAAGAGCAGCTGATTAGAAAGACATTATTTACTGACTTTACTGAAGTTCATAGTCTGAAGATGAAACAAGGGTGTTAAGGTATCCCTCAGAAAAGAAAAAGAAACATAATTGCTCTAAATTAAGAATTAGAGAAAAAAAAATCTGAAGGTGTAAAATATACATTAATTTAAAAAATACCTTTCCTTTTTTAAAGCCCTAATTCAGTAGCAACAGAAATGAGCATCATATATTATTTTGCTAAATGTCACTGCTACCAGCAAGAAAAATCATACTAGAAGCTAATTTTTTTTTTGCCAAACTGAGTGAGCTATGGTGCATCACTGAACCATGTACCAACTCATGCCTCTCCAAAGCATAACATTTTCACCCAGAGTTGGTTGGGCTATTGATGAGCCAACTGAGATTTCCCTGAAATAGCCTTCACACCCAGAATCTCTCTCCAGAACAAAACTGGGTGACCAAAACCACACCAGAAGACTGAGTCGTGGTTTAAAGCTGCACTGATTTCTCTGCAGCTGTAAGATCCCATTGCTGTGTGCCCCTGGCAGGGAGTAAAGCCAGCAGCTCCTGGGAATTTCCTTGCACAGAAAAGGCAAAACATCTCCTTCAAGCTGCTCATCTCCTGAGAATCATTAATGGCCAGCTGAAGACTTTGAATGATGTTATTAGAACAGGATAGTTCAATGCTGTTTGCTTTCACATTTTACTCTGTTATACTATTCCTACTGTGACTGAAAAAATACCAGTCAAACGGCCAAGAATCCTTTGGCTAAGAGAAATCCCCATTCCCCATCCCTCCACCCCCTCTGATAGCAAACAGCACACACAACTCATACATTTATCTTGCTCTATTCCTGTCTGATCACCAAGAGAAAAAAAGGGAGACATCAGAACAGACACAATATTTTGCACCACTCAACTCAGCCCAGGTTACACAGATGAGAGCAGCCAACTGCTGCTGTCCCCAGACCATAATTCTTCCCACTATTTCTGCATATTCCTTTAAGGACTTGTTCTTCATACTCAGAAAGATACTGAACACAGGAACACTTAATGATTCAAACAGATCAGGAAATAATACCACAATTCAAGTGAATCTAAATGAAAGCAATGTATTTTTAGAAAGTAAGTGCCTTTTAGAGAGCATCCACGGTGATATTTATCTCAGAGCACCAAGAAAAGCAACAATTTTGTCTTCTGTCTGTAATAATACAACTGACATAATACCCTCATTACAACATAAATTACTGCTTTGTTAGGAGCTCTGCAAAGTCAATAAAACTATTTCTAGTTCACGTTTGAGACAAAATCATTGGAAATATTACTGAAATGGCCATTTTAGGCAGCCCTGTGTTGAAGAGATCATGCAAAACTTTTCTCAGATTAAGACAGGCTGGGAACCTGACCAGAAGGTCACAGATCATCCAGCTGAAAAAGCACATGGCCAAGGAAAGCAGAGCTTCCAGTGGGAGCTGGGCATTCAGAGATCATCCTGTACTCACTGCACTGCAAAACAATATCACAGGCAGCTGGGATGTGATGTGAGTGCATTGGCATTGTCTGTGGATGTATGAGTGACAGCTGGCTGAATCAAGTGGAAAGATAGAAATAGGATATTCTATTTGGGGGTAAAGAGAATACAATAAAAGAAGTCTAATTTTTTGCAGCTGCAAAGCCTTTTTGACAGCAATTCACTTCCAATTGCTTTCAAGTAATGCATGAATAGGATAGTCAATGTCATTAAAATAATTTACTAGTCATCAGGAATAATAAATGAATAGAATAATTTACTATTCTCACACATCTATTGCTAATGTAGACACCTACAATGTGGTTAGAGACAGCACTGTGCATGCTAACGTGTCAGATTGATACTGAAATCCATTCCTTAGACAAGAGCTAGGCCTGGGAACAGCAGTGACTGGAATAACTTCAGTGTATTTCTCAACCATTTGCTAATGAATTTTAACACACTGCTCCTAAAATAATCTTTAGAATGACTAAATGAAGTCATGTGTGAACCTGATGTACTCCAAGCGTGACATGAAAGAACACAGACTTTCACAGGCAGAGACAGCCTGTCTGTTGGTAAGAAAATACCTGTACAAAAAGGAAAAAGGCTTAAATAATGTTACTTCTGAAAGTATAAATGATTATGCAGCACATTTCTTTAAAATTTTCTAAAAATTCTGAGAGAAATGCTAGAAACTATTTAGTGACTGCTTAAGGTATTACTATTATTTTTAATACAACCCCCAAAGCAGATCATTCTCATCACCTCAGCATATCCTCTGGTTAAAAAACAGTACCATGACATTAGGTTTTGTCCTGCAAGTAAATCAGCTCACTCATTTTTAAATTCTCACACTATCTTTCCAACTGGAAATTGTTTTAGAGATTTGCCACAATACTTTTAATAAATGTCAGTTGATGTTATTTTCATGAGAATTAGAGACAATAACAATTCTACATTAAAAAGAGAGAAGAGTTTCAGAATCAAAGGCCAACTTCTTATGATTTATGGCACAAATACATTCAATGTTTAAATTTATCTGGCACCATGATGTCTCAGCAGGAATGATAGTTGAGCACCCCAAGAGCATCAGTTGTATATGAATGTTCAAAGGTGAACCTAGGGATGAAAACTCATTTTTCATTCATTATCCAAAGATCTCATTTTTTAGATAACACTGAAGAATTGCATTAGTTCTCTGATATACTAGGACTTATACCCAGAATAAAGCAATTTAAAGTTTATTGAATACTACATATTCACTGTTATGTTTCTGGCTAGTTTGGAAACAAATACAACCTGCTGTGCTTGAGCAGAAAAGATTTTTGTAACTGTATTGAACATGAAGAACAAAACCTTGGCTCCCTGCACAAGCTGCATCTAATCAGATGTCACAGAAATTTATTGGATTGATTTTAATTATTTATTTTTTTTTCAATCCCAAGATTATGAATTTTGAAGACTGAAAATTTCATATACAATTTCTCAAAAACTCTGCAATGAAGAGCTACCAAACTTTGCTACCAGCCAGGAACTAATGACACCTTTCCCCAACTTCTTGTAAGCAACTTCTTTTGGATTTTGACAGATGGATCAATAGAATTACCTATGGTTTAAAGCAAGGATCACTTGAGAGAACACCTACAAGGTAACACTGGCTCAGTACTGTTACTCACTATTTGTAACACATTAGTACCAAAAGCTCCTAGCAGTAGGCACTTCATTCCAGGTCATGCCACTCTCAGGTAATTGAACAGATAAACCAATTTTTGTTGTTTCAGTATTTTGAATAATTAATTTAAGGAACCAGAACATAAAATCCATTTCCCCTAAGTAGAAATGTCATGTGTCCCCCACTCTTTCCTCACGATTAGGTCACTGAAATATACTTTCCTTTACTAATTTAGAATGGGAACACCTCTCAGACAGAAGTATCCAGCTTCAGATAGATATCTTCTATTTAAAACATAAATTAAATGTTAATGTTGTTCCAAAATGGGCTATTTTCTGAGATGCTACCTGAATCTTCCTATCTCATGATTTACCACCCAATACCTTTGTATCTGTCATACCATGATTTGCTACTAAAATAAAAATGACCATCATCTCTGCATCAATAAGCCTAAGAGCTATACTTTTTCAGCCTTAGAAATGACAGGTTTATCAATCAATATTTTCCTCACTAATATATGTCCTTCATTCACCACTTTTTCAAACCAAATATTGTAGGCGTGCATAGTTCTTGCAAAGATTTATTAGTTTATCTTTCATAGTCTGTTTCTGGTATGATTAGTTTTTGTGTGGATGAGGATTAAATAGCAAGCATATTTGTCCAAATATCTCTACAGAGCCAATCATCTCTCTCAAAGTACAGAGAAGCTTGCATTATTTATATGTTAATGGTCAGGGTCACACTGCCAACACATTCCTAAGTTCCTGCTCTGTAAAAGGGGAAAAGAAAAAAAAAAAAAAGACAAAAGAAAAGAAGCCTTAAATAATTCAGGTATCATTGAAGAGAAATTGGAAGATTGTTGGGCAAATATCAACCTCATCTAAAGCTGGGAGGTGTAGAAGACATACTGTGCAATGTCATGAGCAGAGTGATTATTTTCTGAACACTTCTGCTTGCACTGCAAAGTTTAATAGACCACTGACTGTGAAATGAGATCTCTTCCACTTCTGCTTTCCTTCCTTTCATTTTTTTTTTCTTTTGTAATTCTGAATCTTCCTCTAATGAATGAAGTTTATTAATTATTGCTTGACTTTACTACCCCCCAAGCGCAATTAAACAAAATTAATCCAAATTCAAAGAGATACAGGTGTTCAAGGAAAGTGCAAAACTACTACCTACTACTACCCTACTGATGAAATTCATAGTCCTCAAAAAAAAAAAACCCCAACCCAAACAAATAACCATACACAGGGATAATTCCTTTCTCTCAAGACACATCTCCTGTCAGGACTCACACCCAGAAACACTCTTCTGTGTCTAAATCAATTAAATAACATTATTTCTGTAAAAAAGGTCAAGAAATTGGAACATCTCTTACCTTACTGTTATTCTGTACAAAATATATGTACAAATTTATGTACATCATTTTTTTGTGAAATATGTGGAATGCCAAGATCCAAACCCTTCTTCTACTTTTCTGGATTTAAACCAGGTGGGGTTTTGTGGCATTGTTTTGGTTTTGTTTTCATTTCTTGTTGTGGTTGTTGTTTTCTTGTTGCTGGTTGGTTATGGTTTTTTGGTTGTTTTGGTGGGTTTTTGTTGTTTTGGGTTTTTTAGATACACATATCAGTTCTCAAGAAGCCTTAATAATTCCTTTGTATGCAGCAGCTCTTTGAAAACCATGTAGTATAAAAGAGAACAATAATGAATTTTTGCTATGAAATAGAACTTCTTACGAGCACAACTCAAGGCATTTTATGAAATAACTACTATCAGTATATTTCTCATGAGTATCTAACACACAAAAGGAATTTCTAGGGTCACACTCAAGACCATAATCTGTAGGCCACTGTGTTCTGAAATCATTTTAGGATTTTTCTTTGTGGTGACATTCTTTCAGTGATGGCTGGCAATTATTCAAGCTGTTGTGTTCCTTTACTGATGTGGAACTGGTGGAAAATTCAGATGTGTGCTAAAAGAATGGCTGTTAATGCAACAATCAAACTCAAATGCAAAGATAATGAATAGTAGAAGGGTATTAGAATAGGAAAGGAGAGAAATGGAGATACAGACTCAGAGCTGGGCTCAGCTCTTCTCAGCTGTGATGGGAGGAAAAACTCTATCATAAACGATTGATATATATGCACAGGTCAATACATTGTACTTTTCATGTAGTAAAAGAGTATTCTATTGTTTCTAACCTTCAGCATTAAAGATTTGATGCTGTATTCAGCTGGTAGCTGCAGTTCATAAAGCTGTGTCAATGCACACTCTCACAGTGCTAAGATATAACCCTCAGCTTTTTCTTTACACACTTTTCTGAATAACCTCTAATCTCCCTTTCCAGCCTCTACATTCAAGTTCTTGTTTCAGTTTTGGGTCATTCCAGATATATCCATCCCCAAAATCTTGAGCTACTGTGTGGAGAAGACAAAAACATTTTCTCCTCAGAGTTCCCATTCAATAGGTCCTGGCCACCATCAGTTTTCTCCTCTTCTGCCACATTTATTTTTTCTTCCTGTGAGGAGAGGCAAAGAGGATTTAAAGTGTGAACACACACGTTTAGAAATCAGGTTTTTTGGATTTTTACCACCTGTGATCCTCAGCATCCTGACCATCAGTTAGCAAAACAACACTCAAGACATTCACCCTCTCCTTGTTCTCTAATCCCAAGCTACCAACTGACCACTTTCCTCTACAAAAGCACTAAAATATGAGATTTGCACATACTTAGGGAGGTTTCTACCACCATACAGTCAGCCCTGATCTTAGTCCCACATAAATCCTGTACCAGCTTTAAGACTAGCAATAGAGTTCTCATTCATTTTATAAAACTTCCAGTTTTATCAGTCTAAAAATGCATTGTCTTTCTACATGCAATGAAAAATCATTAAGAACCTCCTAAATGGAACACTGCAGCTTTACATTTCCCTCTGAGCAGTAAAGAGTTTTCAGCATTGCTGTCAGACACCAAGAAGCAACTTCCATAAAATTGAGCAGCATTTAACATGTTGATAAATCTGTGCTCTAAAATAGTACAATCACTTAAAATTCATAAGTCTCTTTTAAAATCAAAAAGCTAATCAGATAACTTTAAAACTACAGAAAGGTAGGTAAGAGGGTTAGAGAAAAGTTAAAGCTGTATCCCAGTCTGCTAGAGCTCTCTATGAATTCCCAATAATGCTGCATATAGTAAAGGCTGTAGCAACCACTCATAAATGATGAACTATTTGAAATCAAAAGTGTATCTATTAGAAGTCTAATATCCTTTCTGTTCTCTGCTCATAATGATGGTTTCACTGCATTGCCATTTCCTAGATTAATTTCTCTTTTTAATAAGGATGTTAAATGAAACAAATATACAGCTAGGAGAAACTGAGCAATTACTATGGAATTAAGGATTCTGTCTGAGAAGGTATCTGCCATTTTAACATACATTTAAGCAACCAATTTAAGCAAGAAAATTCAAAACAGTCTGTGCATCTTCTAAAACAAAATAGCTACAGACACCTTCTTTTGGCTGGTGATTATTGCCCCTCTACAGTCTAAAAAAAAATGAAATAAAATCTTTTAAATTATTATATTTTTTCACATCAATGGATGCAAAAGATCCTTTAAGGGTGTGAAAAG
This sequence comes from Corythornis vintsioides, assembly GCA_025447755.1. Taxonomy (NCBI): domain Eukaryota; kingdom Metazoa; phylum Chordata; class Aves; order Coraciiformes; family Alcedinidae; genus Corythornis; species Corythornis vintsioides. Next base: position 63,078 of record JAOEGS010004635.1, on the reverse strand, counting down.
CTGTAAATCATGTTAGAAAGCTCACACGTGCAAAGTGTGATGATGTTTGCCTCACTAAGCAGAGAGTCACCTAGAACTTGCACATCAGTGTTTCCATTTTCCATCCATGGATGCAACCAGTCTGTATGGTAAATTACACAGCAATTGGTCAGGCTACATGCCAAGAGGAGGCCACAAAAACACACTAATTACCCTTTGCTCTAATTGGTATTTATGCCATTCACTAACAGCAACTCATTTAGTAACACGAAGCACTCCGCAGGAGGATGAATCTGTTAATATTTCATGAAAACATGGGGTTAATTAGGAATTTATTGCTTTGGGTTTGGGGTTTTTTTGCTGGTTTTTCACCTCTGCATGCAGGCTGTGAGGATGCTTACTGGGAACCTGCCAGGACATAAAGCAGGAGTACCCACAGTTTTTCAGGACTCTGTTACACAGAGCTTTACAGGGGCTGCTGAATTCACTCGAGGGTATTCTGCCTCTGTGACAGAGGGAGACCTGGCAACTACAACAAAGGGCATTTCTGTGTTTGTGCATGTGTGTGTGTATCTGTATGCAAGAGCAGTAATGGTAAATACTCTCAGGCACTGAAATATACATATCTGGCATGCATAAATTAATGTTATAGAGGTTTTGTGTACATGCCAGGAATGATACAAGCAGGAGCGATGACAGTAGTGTGTTTTATTTGATTAGTACTGACATAAAAACATCACATTACCATTTGTTTCTTTTATGAAACTCAAGGCTTAAGTGGAAATCTCTCTAACATAATATATTTATACACAAAGAAAATAAATGTTCAATTTAGCACTAAAATAACTGTTGCAATAAAGGAAAAAAAAAAAAAAAGAAAGAAAATAACTTTTACTTTGAAGTGTCATTTGCATTAAGAATACTTGCAGGGGAAAATATTCCAAAACACAAAAATACACTGTCTGATGAAAAGCACTATTTTAATCTCATCTCTTTATACAAGATGGTTAAAAAGTTGTATTTGAAGAAGAATTATAGAGAAAACATTCTTCTGTTTAATTTTGTCCTAGTGGGTATGTCATTATGACATTTGGATGCATGATGAATTATTTTAAGTAATGCTGATACTTCATACAACATTTTTTTACAGAATATTAAATGCAACATAGAAGAAATCCATTCAAGTTCCTTTGCAGCAATCAGTCAGTATGTCCTTCCTACTTGATCATTAACATTACAGGGCTTGGGTTTTGCCACTTAGTTTGACAGGGAAAATTGCTTCCTTGTGCCCTAAAGCCTGTATCCTCCAGGGATTATAATGCATGCTGGTACAAATGAAAGCCTTGGGGGGAAATACAACCAAAATAAAGATTTGTTTGAATTAGATTACACCCTTTTCCTTCTCTCCATTTTTTAGAGAGCTGATAAGCAGATTTGTGAAGCAGGTTTTTTTTCTTCGACTATCTCCTGAAAAAATGACCTTAATAGCACATTAATATTCATAGCTCTGACATTCAGTATTCAACAGTTTATACCCCTGCTTCCTTTTCAAAAGCAAGACACAGGCCCCTCCTATCCTGTATAACACCTTGAAATCACTTTAACCTCAATTCACTCATTGGCCATCACTCCACCTGACCAGTGAAGTTTATTTACTGACACTTCTGTACACTGGGCAACCTGTTGACCCACAGGCTGCAAAAATTCACCCAGCACATGAAGAAAAATCTGCCATCCAATCCATTCACAGTTCTTCAGATGAAAGAGACCCTCTTCTCCCCACTGATCTGCAGTCTGGAAATGTTTTGTGTTCTTGCACATTATTTTAAAGTGATTCCTCCCTCCTGCCTTGAAGCAATTCTGTTTGTCTTGCATGAAATATTTTTTTCATCTAAGTTTGGCCTTATCAAGACAGGTCAAGAAGTTTAGCAGAAAATTCTCTTCTTTGACACGTGAAACTATAAATAAAAATCCTTAGTGCTTATAAAAATGTGTAGTCTCCATACTAAAAAGAAATGTTGAGATTTTAGGCACATATTTTATACCCCTACATTTTTGTTAATGAGAATTAGTATGGCAAAAAGAGAAGGCTCATATTTTCAGCCAATTAGCATCTGACAGATAACACTGTAGGCATTCAGTTTGCAGTCCTAAATTGTAGCTAAAAAAAAAAAAATTATTTGTGCTTTTGACATCAATATCCCTAAAACATCCCCCAAAGCAAAGGTGATTTTTAAGCATCTTTGAATTAGATGCTGATACAGAGCTTGCCAGACACTGTATTTATTATACTAATCAAGCCATGGTCCAGACAAAAAGCTTGGTTAGTAAAGGACTTTTGCAGTTTAGAAATTCTAATTAAAAAAATAATAAAAAAATATATATAACATAATGCTTCTTGTTACTCAGTGTATTACAACGTCCTTTCAGTTCTACTTGCTAATACAGACAGGACTCAATCAATAAATTCTTTCTGCAGGTTTGAATTTTCCTTTAAGAAAGGAAAAATGTAGAGTATTGACCTTTCCTACTGTCTTAAATAATGCATCCTCACTACTACATTAGATGCTTTCCTACTGAAATAGTGCCCTCAGCCAAGAAGGGGGGGTGGGAGGTGAAGAACCCCAAAATGTCTGTTTTAGAAGAGTAATTTAATAATTTAAAAAGAATAATTAATAATGTCTGATAGTTTTTCCTACCAGGATGGAAAGTTATTGAAATTACTGGCTTGAGGGAAGGGCTGTTGTACACTCAGTGAAGTCTCTCAAGGGAGAAGCCATTCTCAGGAAGAGCTGAGAAGAGTTTTCTTAGCAGCTTGTGCTCAATGCCCAGTGAGGAGGCTTGATGAGTATGTTTAAACCAGAACTGTGTGTGTTGTAATTGCTAAACTGTCCCAGGCCTCATCCCCTGTTCTGTGTGGCTCTCCATATGCCATCACACCCTGAGTTAGAAGCTAACAGCTTCTGGTATGGTCTGCACTTGGCAGGGCTGAGGAAAAGAGATTAAAATCTCCTTTCACACTACATTTCTTTACTACCCATTTAGTCAAAGGGTCTTTGCAGGACACTTTGCAGATCTGGAACTGAATATTCTTGAAAATCCAGTGGATGCTTTGAGAGTGTAAGTTGGAAAGCAGATTATATATCTTCAATAGTAGGTTACAGGTGTGAGAAATACACTGTCTACATTTATATGTAAAGTAATATATATATAATAATATAATATATTATACTTGGGGCTAGACCACAGCAGTTGAGAAAGGCCAAAGCTTAGTCAAGAATATACTTTGCTTCTTTTCCACACAGCAAACTTAAACAGCCTGCTATACCAGCTTCTGCAAGTCCCATTCATTCTCTGTGCTTTCCACTGATAAACAAAATAAACCCATCAAAGAACACATGCTGTTTAGGTTCATGCAGGCTAAGGATAAAACATTTTGCCTCAACCACTGCAGTGCTAGCTGATGGCTGTAGGATTTCCTGCTGGTGATCTATGAATCAAGAACCATGGCAGAGTATACAAGCAGCCTGATATGCACTTAGATTATTGAAATATTTAAATAATCCTCCCTTCTTTTAGAGCAGGGAAAGGTCTTCTGCCAGCTAGGTGGATAATACTTAGTAGTGAAAATAGCAGGCAGACAACTAGCACATTGAATATTATCAGCAGCCCAACTGAAGCACATCTCTGTGTCACCTGGGCTGCTCTCAATCCTGAGCACTGGAAAGCTCCAGAATGTGGCAGCACAAGCCAAGAACAGTAGCTCTGGCTCAGCAAATGGGGATGAAAATCCACTGATGTGGAAGTTTGCATTGCCATTTTCTGGATTTTAGTATTTTGTTGTCAAAGTTTGTCTCTAACACTTCTGAAACAGCAAGTTTCATTTCCATTAAACTCTTTGAAAAAATGGAGTATTAACATAAATTAAACTTAAGTATAACTAATGCAGAAATTAAAACCCTAAAAATACACATATAACAAAGATTTTCACTTGTGATTTTCAATGTTTGGAATTAAATGGATGGGGGCTTTTGCCCTAAAACACATACTTTAATTTTCCATGGTATATTACATACAGTAGTAAATGTCTATATACTGCCCTTAAGAACTTTCCTTCTTTGCCAATTCCATTAAACTGTTCAAGGAAATATGCAATATAAGCAAGATGTATTAAGTTTCATCTTGCCAGGCAAAGCCCTCACTCACAGGTATAGATGTGTAGGTTCAAAGGGAGAAACAGGATTGTCTCAGCACTATTCCTTATCTCGTGCAGCCAGAGCTACAGTTAAGATGATTTTGGAAGTATTTTTGCTCAAAAAAAAAAAAAAAGAAAGATTAGAGTCTGAAACGAAGTTCATGGATTACTGTAGGTTTGATATTTTTTTTTCTCTCTCTTTACTGAGCTGTTCTGCAAAATGCAACAACACAACATGCCTGGGGTTTGCATAGCATGATGAGCTGAGGGCTGTACCAACAACAGTGGCCATCACTCCAGCTGAGAAATGCTTCCTCTGCTCAGCATTTGTGAGGACACAGAGGAGAAGGAGCCAGATTCTGCTTCAAGGCAGGACAAGGGGCAGTGCTCACAGACTGAGACACGTAGTAAGTTTTCCAGAGGGTTCACAGAATCTCCATTTTTGGAGATACTCAAAATCAAACAACAGGGTCCTGTGATGCATGATCTGGTGGGACTCGTGTTGGGCTAGAGGACCTCAAAAGGTTCCTTCCAACCTAAATTAGTCTTCTGTGCAATGTACTAGCAAAAAAAGTGGAATTGTGGAACAAATAATTGTCAAATAAAGGGAAATCCAAGAGAATTAAATCAAAGAGAACAAATGACAGTTGTCACCAGAACAAGAAGAGCATTAACAAATGCTCAGAAAGAGTGTTTCTTCAACACCACAACACTGTTTTAGTGGCCAAGATGAGAAAATAAAACAGCCAAAGTGACCAGAAATACACAGTTCAGACCTCTTCTCTGTCAGAGCCTTTCTAGAGTTTTAGGAGGTACTTTCTCCTCAGCCTGCAGAAGTCCCTGCTATCACACTCTTGCTGAAATAAGAATGCTTATAGCCCATAACCATGCTGTGACCAGGTGATGCTACATTTTACTGCTAAAAAATATTCTCTATTCAATAGCATCTTTCCTTTAAATTTTTGTTTCTCCATACAATGGTTCACATTTTTTCAATCAAAAAAAAATCTGTTTCAAAATATTTGATATACTCTTTTTCAGAATTTCTTTTTTTTTTTTTTTCCTTTTTCCATTAAGCAAAGGAAGCAAGAGAAAGGAAACAAGAGAAGCACTGTGTAGGGTTAGTAATTTCACTTTCATTTCCTTTTTGTTTGCTCACCTGTACCTCTTTATTCAGCTTCTTCTTCTGCCTGGCTGCCTCCACAAACTCCAGGAAGAAAAATTACCAGAAAGCCAAGTCCATTCATAAGCAGAATGCCTGCTGGCTCTCCTATTACATGTGGCCTTATCATTCCTTCAGTTAGGTCCCTCCAATCTTTGCATTTTCTGGACATTTTGAACTGTGTTCAGATTATGCAGCAGCAGTGCAAATGCCCTTCCTGTACAATGTACTGCAGGCCTTTAGCAGTGCTATCAGCAAATGTAAGTCTGCCTGGATTTCAGTTAGACCATATCTACTTCTGCAAACCTTATTACTGGGATGTGTAAGCTTATGCAATCAAGCCAATTATAATTACACTGGAGAATAATAGCACTCTGCAATTTCAGTGCCAATAGCATTTCAAAAGCACCCGTAATAAATTTCTAGGCATAATCCAACTGATTTCCTGTCTTTGAAACAGGATTTTCTTCTTTTCTGAAGGTGAAAAACCTTCTTCCATTTCCAAGGTTCAAAACTGAGTTAGGCTGCATTTTTAATGTGATTTGTTTTGTTAGCATAATTAAATCAATAACTATATTTCAATAAATGCATTAACAATGTAAAATGAGAGATTCATTAACATTTTAATCCCCAATTATGTTCTCCCAGACAGCAATTTTTTTCCCCTTCTAAGGCATTTATGAGGAAAACAAATTCACAATTGCATTTTAAAACACCTCGAGGGCAGGCATAATTACTGGGGTCCTATGGATAAAGCCAGAGCCTTTCTGTACACTTATTTTGAGATCCTGCTTATTAAGTGACTGCAGTCCTACCACACTAATTACTTGTTAATTATAGTTTTCTTTTCCCCACTCTCATCCTTCTGAATTCTGGTAATTTTGGGCAAGTAGGATGAGGAGAAAAGCTTCCACCACAATGCCTTTGTGCTGGTTTTGACTGGGATAGAGTTCATCTTCTTCATAATGCCTGCTATGGAGCTGTGCTTTGGATTTGTGCTGGAAAGAATGTTGATAATTCAGAGGTATTTTGGCTACTGCTGAGGAGCACTCACACAGGGCTCAGGTCTTCTCTGCCTGTCACTTCACCAGTGAGTAGGTTGGGGTTACAGAAATATTAATTCCTTGTTTTGCTTTGCTTACATGTTTGGCTTTTGCTTCACCTATTCAACTCTCTTTATTTCAACCCATGGGTTTTCTCAGTGTTCTTATTTATTACCAATTTTAGTAAGTAAAGTTAGTAATTACCAATATTAGTGAGACAAGCATTTTATATTTTGTGATTTGCAAGAAGCATTCAGGGTTTTGCAGCAAGCAGCAAGCTTGGTAAAGGATACCAAAATCCTTCAAGGAAAAGTGCATGTTATTTTTCTACAGCAAAAAAACCCTGCAAGAATCAAGCAGACTTAGCAAAGAACTTTACAAATCAGAAGTCAGGTATGAAGACCTTTGATTTGCTGAAGTCTCATGTTGTCCAGGCATAATGTGTAAGTTGGAAATGGATCACATGAGCAATATTGTCCACGTGGAGAAATTAGCTTACAGAAAACACACTGAAACTTCCTGACAACTATTCCATACAAGTTCATCCCCAGTATTGATCCAGAAAAACAGAATTTGTCTTATCCTATGGAATGCACCAGGTCTGCTAATATTGACTTTTTAATGATTTCTGTCTTATTAATAATGGAAAGAAAAGCTTCCCTATTTGTAACTACTACTAACACTACAATCCTCTTTTAAGCTACCAAGCTGTATACAGATATTGTTTCTACTGGCAAATCACTCTGATTCCCAAAGCACTTTAAACACAATTTTACATCCATTTTTGACACACTTAGATTGGATTGCTTTATGATTTGTTTTGCAGCCTGCAAACAGCTGCAATAAAGATGAAAGGGAACATTAGTATCATTGAGCATCACAATAGAGCATTTCCATGATGGATCAGTGTGTTGATCTCATCAAGGTCTCTTTTTCAAAACAAAGAAAAAGAGCTGTATTTCCTTTAATAGGATATTAGTGAAAATAAAAAATATTTCATTAGAAATTTACACCTTTTTACCTCTCCTAACTTTAAAATGGTCAAAGAATATTTAGATAAAAAGTTGCATGACTGAAATTCCAAAGTGCCTTTGGATAGCTCAAAAACTGCATCCAGTTATACCTCCCAGGTATGTGCCATGCAACTACAGCTGGTAGACCTTCCAGGACACTTTTCACAGAGATCTCCAGGGGTAAGAGATCAGGGAAGGAAGAGACCTGCATGGCTGAGTCAAGACCTGCTGGTCAAACTGAAGAGCAAGCAGGAAAAACACAGACAGTGGAAAGAGGAACAGGTATCTTGCAAAGAATACAGAGACACTGCCTGGGTGTGTGGGGGTGGGGTCAGGGAGGCGAGGTGCAGATGAAACTGAATATTTGAAGGGCTGCTAAGAATAATCTGGGCTTCTAGAGGGATGTAAACCAGAAAAAGAAGGTCAAAGAAATCATACCCACCATGTTGAGCAAGACTGGCAAGCTGGTAACAGCAGACAAGCAGGAGGCTGAGCTACTCAACATTTTTTGCCTCATTTAACCTCTCTCCTCACATCTCCTGGGTCAACAGTTCACAACACGGGGACCAGTGGGGGCAAAGTCCCTCCCACTGTAAAGAGAAGATGACATTTGTGACCACCTGAGGAACCTGAACATACCTAAGTCTGTAGGACCTGATGAGATGCCTCCCAGAATTCTGATGGCATGTGGTTGCCAAGCCACTCTCCATGGTATCTGAAATGTTGTGACAGATGAAGTCTCTCGTGACTGGAAAAAGGGAAACACTGCACCCATTTTTAAAAGGAGAAGGAATGAGGACTCTGGGAACTACTAACCTGTCAGCTTCACCTCTGTGCCTGGGCAGATCATGGAGCAGATTCTCTAGAGGCACATGGAGGACAGGAAGGTGATCTGAGGCATCCAGCACGGCCTCACCAAGGGCAAGTCCTGCCTGACCAACCTAGTGGCCTTCTATAATGGAGTGATTACATCAGTGGACAAGGGAGAGCTACAGATGACATCCATCTGGACTTCTGTAAAGCCTTTGACTCAGTCTCCCACAGCACCCTTCTCTCTAAATTGGAGAGATACGGATTTGATGGGTGGACTGCTTGGTAGGTGAGGAATTGGTTGTATGGTCACAACCAGAGCACAGTAGCCAGTCACCCAACATTCAGATGGAGCCTGGAGATGTCTTCATCAATGCCACAGACAGTGGCATTAAGTGCAGCCTCAGCAAGGTGCCATCCAGAAGGACCTGGACTAGCTTCAGAAGTGGGCCCATGTGAGCCTCATGAGGTTCAACAAGGTTCAGAGGTGGGCCACATAAAAGTTCAGAGGGCTGCCAACACCACTCCTGTGAAGAAAGACAGAGAGTTGGGGCTGTTCAGCCTGGAGAAAAGAAGGTTCTGGAGAGAAGCCCCTGCTCACTACAGGGGTGGTTGACTAGGTGACCTTTAAAGGTCCCTTCCAACCCAAAGCATTCTATGATTCTATGATTCTTATCATCATTATCATCTACACTTTGATGAGCTACAGAGACTGCAATCATCAGTGAGGTTCTTACCATGTTAGTCACTGTGCAACCATGGAGGAACATTTTACACAAGCACTAGAACTGGCCAAACTCAGAATACCTGTATGAAGTATTTCATTAATGATTTTTACAGCTCTTCTGAAAGTCAGAGAGGTAGTGAAATGCCAGAGTAATAGAAAGTTCTCACATTGCCTTGATTCAATATTTATATGACACACTCCTACACTTCCACCACATTTTATAGGGCCTGTATAAAGCTGTTAATCACACTGGCCTTCTATGGGATGCATCCATAATGGGCTGCTTTTCCTGATGAATCCCACAGGTACCAGAGCAGACTGGAGTGAAATGGGAAAGCAATCCTGACAGAAATTAAAAAAAAAATAAATTTCTATTAGGAAAGAATGGGGTATTCTCCATGATGTTGTGATGTTATCATGGGAGTTCTAAGCATAAGCTAATCTGAGAAAGACAAAAAAAAACCCCACCAGTTTTATAGTAAGTCATAAAGCCATTTAAGTTTTCATCCACCTAGTTATACACAAAATCTTATTACTTCCATTTCTAACACCATAAAATTAACAAATGTATTAATTTTCTTACCAAAAAAAAAAATGGGTTTTTTCTTTTTTTTTTTTTTTTTTAATCTCCCAAGAACTTAATAATTTGTTGAAAAATAGTTTGAAGGTAACAAGGCTTGTGAGTAAATGTTTACTCTGGGACTGTGCTTTATTTTAATAAATTACAGGGGGAGGGCTTCTTTCTAGAGATTGCAGTGATACTAATGCAGGCAGCAACATAGTCTCACTGCAAAGTACTGTTTTATTCAAAGATATTTATGGGTTTCAATCTGAGCACATCCACACACTAAACAAATTAGAGTGGTAGGATTTTCTGCAGTATTAATGATTCTGTACAGGGCCTTACCAACTCTTCACATTAATGGTAAATGTTTCTCTTAATGTGCAATACACTTTAGAGTTGGATTAAAACCATGTTCCCTTCATGTCTATCTGCAGCCTACCACAATTCACCTTTCTGATTTAATAGATTGTGTTCTATCATGTTCTTAACCTCTATTATTTCCATCTGTAGAGCTGGGCATTGTCATCAATATTTTACCTTTTAATTCAACTGCATGATTTGACTGAGTTTCTTAGTCTGTAACTTTAAAAGCAAAAGGTATAAAAGGGATTTTTGGAATGGATTAAAGTATTTAGTCTTCCAGAGAATGCTAAAAGTTATTTATCACTTTAACTCATGTGAAACTCAAACATCTATAAATCTCTCACCATGTCCCAGAACACTAATAGTGTCAGTAGGCAAAATTAAAAACCACCTAAACTACCAAAGAACATTTTATATCAACCTATGTGTGATGCAGTGACAAATATCTCACCTAGCATGTTTTCCACAGCAGCAACTAATTTAACTAAAGCAGCATCAAAGACATTTCAACATAGAACCTGACACACCAGCCAGTGCCAGGATTTCAAAACCCATTTTCTTCAAAATCTCCAAGTTTTCTATTTGATTTGAACTCACTCTTTGGAGTTACAGTGCAGTTTTTCTTGCAGGAACAACACTGATCACAGTTCTTGTGAATATCAAAAACTACAAGCTGAATTTAATTTTATACATTCCTGCAGCTATTCAGCACAAGCCTTTGCTTAACAACGTTATTTCCTCTCCTGCTGAGGAATTTGCTCTCTTTATGCCTATTCAACAGTAGCCACTGAAGTAGAACTGGTGAAGACATTCTTAAAAATAGGCTGCTCAGCTGAAATCAGAGCACTTAATAAAACTGGATTCTGTTGTAATTTAAATTCAAACGACAATTGGAAAATAAGGCTTTGAAAAGATGCAAGCAGAAAGAAATATTCCATCTTTCAATTCTTAAATCATTCTTTGTTCAAAGTCTCCAATTTCTGTAAATAAAGCATCTAAATTTTAACATACAACAGTTTGATTTTTAAAGAAGATACATTTTAATAAACCAATGTTAAAAAAATCTAGATTCATCTAGCAACAACTTTTGAAAAGTTAGGCTTGTTCATGGGGGAGGAAAATCAAACCAAACCAATGTCAGTGTCTTCAAGCCTTTGCAAAATTTCTCTTTATATATTTAACCTGTTCAGCAGATACTTGGTTAAAGAAATTATGTTAGGACAAAATTCAAGCAATGTCTTGGAGAGTGTCTGAAAGAAAAAGAATCAGAGTGGAAATGTCAGACAATTGGACATGCAAAACCATTTTTGGAAGCAAAAACTAGTGTGAGGTGAATTGTGTCAGACTGTAGCTTAGCTTTTATTGTTTGAAGACAGAACTACCTTAATTTCTGGTGAGTAACTTGGCTCTAGTCTCTCCATGTCCCAGAGAAACATGCCTATGTCCTTGCTTGGTCTCTTTCCCCTTCCAAATTCCTCTTACTAGCTCAGATAAAGAGCTGCATGGAGGAAGCCACTGGCTCTGGATGTTATTTTGGTGTGGATGTGTTATTTAGAACCAGCACTGGATGCAGACAGGTGCTAATCCTGGCACCCTACACTTCTCCTAGAGAAACAGAAAATAACATGGAGAGGTAAGAAAGATCTTGAGATAATATCCAGTCCATTTCTGTGTGCCAAGATGGAATCAGAAACACACCAACTATCTTAGACATGTCATTTCTTCCCCTAATGTTTTGGCTTTTTGCCTCTTCCTCATCAATTATACACTCATCTCCATAATCAAGGCTTCTAGGTGGAAAACCTTCTACATCATGGCACATGACACCTCCTAGCTTTGCAGACAGGAGATCATTAATCACATACCTCTTCATACTTCAGGAGAGAAGACAGGGGTAGTACCTGGCCATATGGTTCTACTCCTCTCTCAGGTGAAGTGCCTGTGTGCTGTGCTGCAAACTGTACACAGGAATAGGAAGAAAGCTGACTGTTCAAAGTCAGGTGTGAAATTATACAAGCTCTCAATAACAAAGAAAAATTTTTGCTGAAAATCTTTGGATTCATCAAAACCAAATAAAAACCAAACCTGAAACCTAAGATCTGTATCTATGTAAATCTTAGGTAACCAACCAGTAATAAATTGCTGTCTGAGTGTTTATTGTATCAGGTGAGGTGCTCAAGAGAGCAGAATATATTCCACCAGCTGCCTCTGGTACTTTAATTTGTGAAGCACAAAAAGTCTGTCATGAAGCAACCAAGGAGCCTTCCAGAAGAACTCTGAAACATTTGAATATCAACCATCTAAGGGAGAATTTTGTTTCTTCTGAAGTTTCAGTCTTAAAGAGAACAAGCACAGTGGAAACCAAACAAGACAGCTTAGAAAACTATTTTTAAAATGTTTCTGAAGACCTAGTAGTGGTAAATTCAGAGTCTGCTAGAGACCAACATATTTGCAGAGTGGGAAAGCTGCCAAGGTGTCTGCAACTCACTTCATCATGTCAGATGACAACTGCTCACATGAGCCAAGGTACACACCTGTTTAAATGCCTACAGAATCACAGCCTCAAATTATCAAAATGCAACTAACTCTCAGCAAAATTGAATTTATTTTGATGGTAATTAACTTGACATTTCTTCCAGTAAGGAAAGAAGAATTCCAGTCTTTCAAGAAAGGCAGCAGTCTCAGCCACTTGTGTTTTATCATTAAACAGAGCACAGACTCCCCATGGGATCTCTGCTTAATAAGATTCACAAATCTTATAAAAAAGACACCTGCAAGACTCTTATTAAATTCCTATACAGTGTTATTTAATGTCTAAGAAAAGCTAGATTGAAGTTCAGCAGTTTCTGTAGCAGGACACAACCTACACTATGCACATCTCACCAAATCCTAAAGTTCTGCTCCCTATCATCCCCCATTTTATGATTAGACTGTAAAATCTTTGTCAGGAGATCAGGGTTTCCTTGTACAGTGTGTAAAAGAGTGGAATTTCAGTCCATGATCCTATCAGAAGCCTATAAGGATTATGCCAGGAAATGGAAAATCATTAAATAATATCTCAATTTACTATTGAGATTTCTCTCAAGTAATTTTTACACAGAATACTTAATAATGCTCTTCAACTTCTGAACATTAGAATATGTTTTCTATTCTATTCTAAATGTATTCACTTACTAGTTATTTGATGTTTGTATACATCACTGAACAGCAAAACACAATGTAAATCCCAAGTATTATTGACAGTCTTTTACCAAGATATTTTATTGTTCTAAATTCTGTAAAGACTTGCACACTGCCAAGGCACCCAACTTGGTCTTGGCTGTTGCCATATACTATTTGAGCTTAGTGCTAACTAAATCCACAAGGGCAAATATTAGCATTTTCTCAACAACAAGTCACAAAAGGAAAGTATCTTCAACCCACAGACAAGTGGAAAAAGTACTGACATTAAGAGATTTCAAAGGCTAAAAAATTGGAGAACCCAAAGATGGCAACTCAGCATCATCAAGATGAACTCAATCTAAGGAGCAAAGCTCACTGACACCTCCCCACCTGACTTAAAACTGCCTGATCAACAAGCCCTTGTCAAATGTCTTAGCAGTGATGAGCATATAACACTCATTCTGGAACTATTAACCCTTACCTACTAGCTCACTACTCCTGGGGATCCACAGTGTATTTGCTTACCAATAAATAATTGTTCTGTACTCTTCAGATGTGTACATTCTGTGCTTTATGCACAACAGTAAAAAAAACCAAGAGGAGTAAAAGCTGCCACAGAGATGTAATTATCTTACAAAACTAAAAAAGCAGCTCCTTAGAATTAAGGGAGAAAAAGAAGTGAATTCCAGTGGCAGTACCATAAGCCTGATGTGTTCTGAAAGCAGGAATTTTCTTACACAAAACATGTCTGAAGCCTTCAGATCCACACTCAAGTGTGTGTTATGAAAGTTGCAGTCTCCTAGAGTCATTGTGCTAGTATAGAATCCATGGAGAATCCCTTCACAGAAAGTTTCACATCTAAAAACAAGCCTGACATATGAATGGGTAAGAAGAAGCAGGTATTCACACTAGAAAAATCCCAGTTGCAATCAAACTCAGAGGGTGGCTGCACAGCACTGGGTGGAAGTTTTGTAATCAGCCTCAGCAGTAATGTCTGCATTGTCTTTGACATGTCTAAATTCAGCCTTGAATTGATCAGAACAAGTAATTTTGATCACCAATATCCATCCTGTAAGCTGCCTTTGCCCCAGGCTCGAGGCACTAGAACACCTTCAAGATCATCAAGTCCAATCATTTACTAAATCTCGTTGGGAGCATCAACCCATCCCTGAAGTGCCACATTTAGACATTTTGGAAACACCTCCAGTCATTATAATGCCCGTGCTAAATTTGTTTGCAAGAGCTTTCTACCATCTGCTGGTCTGATAGTAAATGATCAGAGAAGCCTTCAGCCTATTTTCTTCTCTGTGCTGAGGCCAAGTGCAACAAAAGCCTCTCCTAGCTCCCTGGCACTGCATGCATTCCAGCTGAGGGGTGGCTGTCCTTTAGCACATTACAGAGAGATTGAAGTGAGAATTACCTTCCTGCCTTCTGTGCAGAGTCACCTGTGAAATCCTCAACACAGGTACATCACGTTTCAATCCTCCTCTAGTTCCCAAGAGGGCAGCCTCCACTCCCAAGATTCTTGGTTATTTCACAGACTCGTGTGAAGAATGGATCACTGTGTCACAGAAACAGGCATCTATCTTGGGTTTAGCTAGAACAGAACTAATTCAGTGATTTTACTTTTCAGCTCAGGCTGTTCTAAAGTGAAGGGTGTGTTTTTGCAGAAAATGTCTGCTGCTTCATGCATGCTTGGACCCATCCTAACCCTTGGCAGCAGCATCACCCATCACATCTTCCATTGCTGCTCATTCCTCTCAAGGAGGCTGCCAAAGGTGGTGTTCACCTTCTAACCCACTGCCATACTGAAGACATCTTCCCAACTTGAAACATCACCTGAGTCATGCCAACATCTTCAAGCTTACTGGCCAACTTGGCCTCACCATCTGAGAATTTACAGCCCAGCTAATGTGTACTCCAGCCACTGCCAGCCTCCAGACTTCACTGACTTGCTCAAGCAGGTCCTGAGCTTCTGCATGGGGGCAACTGTGCATCCTTTGCTGGCTAATTGCACTGGAATGAAGCTCACACTATCATTTGGACACTAGAATCTTGACAGAAGAATATCCCATTTTGCACTAAGGTCATAAATTGTCAAGGGACTCCAAGAAGCTTGTAATAACAAGTTAATACATGACATATGGATTCAGAAACCACACTTTTTTTCTCTCTCCTGATCCTAAAAGCAGACATTTCACCTGAGAGAACTGTCTGCATACCTAAATAATGTACATTGTGAGCAATGGATGTAAAACAGGCCATACATAAATATCTAGTATTTACAAACTCCCAGCATTTCAACAGTGCTTCTGCCAGAGCTGGCACTTCCAAGCAGTTTTCATGTGCTAAAATATCCGAGTTAATACAGGGAGAGAAAAGAACATCTGGGCTTAAAATTCACATTGGCCTCTTCTCAGCTGCAAATGTTTATGCTCCCAGCACCTCATACAGACACAAGCAAACTCAGAATTAAAGCACTGCAAAATACTTTCTGTGGAGTTGCTTAAATTGGTGCAGCTTTCCTGACAAGAGTTCAGTAAAGTGAAGTGATGGGGAAATGTGCACTAGACTTACAGGTAAAACCTATCTCAATATGCATAAGGGAAAAAAAGAAATTCTCTAAACAATAGAAGCCATTCATAATTAACATTTTCATGTTAATTAAACATTCTATTTGGAAGTCTTAATTAGGAACCTTAATATATAATTACATAAACCAGTTGTCACTAACATGTATAAGAGCAAGCTGATGCTTTAGAATTAATATCTTCTACAAATATTTAATTCTTCTCAAAAATAAAACTCAGTTTCCCACTCACAAACATTTCAGTATATTGGTTTGCAAAGGTGTGAAATACACCACACGTCCATAATCCTTGTCTCATCCTGTTCATTAATGAAATAAAAGCAGAAAGAGGACCAAACACAGCAATACTCTATAACAAAAAGTGCATTTGTACCTTTCTGGAGGTACACCTTCAGAATGCTGTCCTGATCTAAAGTGACCCAACCAGCAACAAAGCACCAGGCAGCCCCTCACCCACTGGGATGAGGAGGAGAAACAGAACAGAAGGTTCAGGGGTTGAGACAGACAGGGGAGGGTTGCTCACCAATTATGGTCGTGGGTAAAAGACTCCATCTGGGGAGACAAAACCAAGTTAATTAAACAAACCCACCACCAATTCACTAATTGGATCAGAGTAGGACAGTGATAACACAACCAGATGTTAAAAAATACCTTCCCTTCCATCTCTAGCTTCTTCCCAGGCCCAGCTTTGCTACCTCCTCTCCTCCAGCAGTACAGAGAGGCAGGGAATGGGGGTTACAGTCCACCCCAGACTATTCCATGGCTTTTATGCTGCTGCTTCCTCCCTGGGGGGAAAACTCCTCAGAGTCCCTCTCTGCAGCAACTTGTCCCTCCCATGGAAGACAGTTACAAAACAATCAAAATAGTGCTAGTAATCAAAGAAGAAAAGTTTTCCAAGCACACCCTCATCAGCAGAGTACCCTCTGTCATTAGAAATGGCAAAAAAAACCCCAACAAAAAAAAAATTAATTGCAAATATTCACCACTTTTGTGGGTTTGACATGATTTCAGTGACTTTAAAATTCTAACTTTGAAAAGAAACCCCACGTGTCCCTGAGTGATGTCCACACCAAGAGTTACTCGTACTGTCACAAAGATGTTTTCAAACCTCTTGCATTATGGATTCATTTCTTCTGTAGGTGACAGTGCCATTTTGGAGAGCAATTTCTAGCATGCACCTAAGTGTTTTTCTGAGTAGTGATGAACTGATACAGATGTTCAGGTTTTATAAATAGAAGGAAGGAAGACAGAACATCTTGAAGTTCATCTGGGGCAACAGAATGATAACTGCCACTAAACTGAGTGCTCAAAAACATGGCTAAAACTCACAGTGTGCACCTGAACTTTCAAACTGATAAAACAGAAGTTGCTCTTTAACATAGCTAGAACTGGAAAAAAAAAAAATCTCCCTGAAATATATTAAGGTTCTGGATATTCTGATCAGATGTGATTTATTCTTTAGATGCAAAGTGCTACAGCCAAGTAACTGAGGGAGGAAGCCTATAAATAAGTTGTGTGCCTTCTGCAATGGGTATCTGTTCATTTCATCTGTTTATTCAGTATCTCCAGGAAAGGGCTATCCTGGCTCAAGGTGTGGGCAGGGAAAGGCAGATGCCTCCAATGACAGAGCTCTGGAAATGCCAACAGCTCCTTTTGCTGCCATTACTGGATGGTCCAGTGTGGAGAGCTGGGCAAAATGGTTCCTCATACAAATAGAGACTTTCTACATCCTAGCTCCAGGAAGGAAATTAGTAATAGCAAGAGGACTAGAGTATCTAAACTGTATGGAAAATAACCCCAAATCAGTTTTGTAGCTAGTGCAAGAGAGGCATAAGGAAATGTAGTGAAGCTCTTATCAGTTTCCATCATCCTAGAAAAAGGCTCTTTGTACCTCCAATGAAGATGAATAATTTCCAAAGCTTTCCATCTTTGTTCAGTTGCTGTCAAGTTTCCAGAGTTGTTTTCAAAATGATGCAGCACTCCCCTGTTAATGAGTAGTTAAATGTATTTTAAGGCTTTCCATTCAGTTTCCTAAAGGGGTAAAACAGAAGTCAGGATGTTGTTAAGCAGAATGGTGAGCAAATGTAATGCAGTTTATCAGCTCCTGCTTTCCAGCCCAAAGAGTAACTCTGAATCTTCTGATTTAGCTGAACTTTTTCAGGGTGAAACTGATGAAGTTTTAAAGACTCTCCACAGAGGTGTCCCTCCATCTGCCATCAGCCTGCTCTCAGCTGGATGTGCTGCAACCCCCACTCGCTTGCAAGCCTGAAGGCATCTTGACTGTGGCAGTATTGGGAAAGTCTTTAAGAAACCAGCTGGGACTCTGGAAATGGAGCACATTAATTCTGGACACATTTGCACATGCAATGACTCTAAATGTAAAGGAGTCAAAGGCTTTTGACAGTCTATCTCCCCAGACTCAAAGCCTTAGGCAGATAATTCTTTATTGTGATATAATAAGAGCACAGGAGTGAAGTAACATGAAACTAACTTCTGGTGTTCTTTGGAAACTCTGGAGCCACACGTTGCCATGTCATGCAAGAGGGGTGAGCAGAACACAAAACAAGATGGAAAAGGCTCCCTTTCCCTGGCAAGGAGGAGCTCTATCTTGACACAGATGGCAAATTAAAGCAGCTCTGCCCAAGCTTTCTTAATCATTTGGCTCTGATGATGGTGATATTAGGGAGCCCAAAAAAGAGAACTCAACTGACACACTCTCTGACTTGCAAAATATTTTAATGATCACTAACATTATGACATGATTTTTAACACTTAATTTAATCTTAATAAATTTTCCTATCATTTTAAAATTATTTCAGACGTGTGTCATTATGATGAGATCCATTTCTTCCTATAAATATGTTTAACAGCTAACTCCCATTTAAATATTTGGAAAAAAAAAAAAACAACTTGCTGGTGGCTAAAAATACTTCAAGGAGAAAATGGTATCACAATGGCAAAGAAGATATCAACACTAATTTGCCTAGTGTTCCACAGGATACAAATTCATTAATGTACCAAAGAAACTCCTTGTTTACAGGAAATTAGTTGTCCTCTTATCAAGGTTTGGTTTTTTTTTTTTCTAATAAAAATGAGAAGTGAAGCTAGCATAGGCAATTCACATGTGTTCATATAATTACACAAATCATTTTCTACTGATCACGTGGATCAATAAAAGCTATTTAAACACATGATTGATTGTGTGTGGGATTTACTACCTATCACAGCATAAATATCTGTGGTGTAGAATCTCAGCCAGTATTGGACATTCATTTTTGAAACAAAAATATGTACTTTCCCAGCTTTAAAAAAAAAAGTCAAAATGTATAAAATTTCAGAATTAGGAAAAAGGTTCAAAAGCATTTCAGTTTAGGAAGTTTTAGTGGGTTTACTTATTTTTTTTTCCTTGTACTCTGCCCTGAAAACTAGTGAGAACTTAAGTATTTTTCCTTCAATACTTGCTTAAGAAATAAAAAGGAACCTCTTCCCTTGGAACTTTTAATGGGATTTATAGGATGTTGAATTTTGTGCTGCTGCTTTTCCTCCTCCATTCACCTGCCCCATGCAAAATGAGCAATTGGTTGCTGAAAATAAAGATTGTTTCCAATTGTGCAGTTCTACAACATGAAAACCACAAAGTTTTCAATTAACTTGGCCTATCCTAGAAAGGCAGCAATTAAGCCTCAGAAATAAGCCCAATGTAAACAAACTCTTCATGGCAATTTGACAAGACTACATTATCAATTTCACTACATAAATCACTACCATCTACTCCTCTAAAAATTCTTCACCAAAATGCATCTTATTTTGATATTAACGATGACCACTTAATACATTTTTCTAATGTTTATTATTTATACAACTCGTGGGTGAGTTCAGAAAAGGGATAATGAGACTTGCTTTTCAAAGAAGTTTAATTTTCCCAGGATGATTTTGTTTGGTTCTTTGGTTTGGGGCTTTCTTTGTTTTTTTGTTAGGGACTGACAGGAGCCACCACTCTGAAGAACACCGAGTGGAGAAATCAGGGAGGCAAAGAGAGGTCCAGATGGAAAGAATGTGTTGGAAAAAAAGGCTTGATAAAAATTCAGATTTTCATTGTTTGCAATGCTTGAAAAGATAATACTAATCTTTTTGTTACCAGCAAAAAGACAATAACAAGGAGGTCAAAATCCCCCTGAAATCTGTCTCTAGTTTGCCATCAGATATTTGTTGGTTTTGTTTTAAAGTCTGTCTGAAAAAGATTTAATGCTCTGAGTGTCTTATTAGAAACTCAGGGGTCAGGAATCTGGCAAGAACTATACAAGAGGGAAATGGAGCTTAGTATCTTAAACGATTCCATCTACATCTGTCACAATTCATACACTTCTGTATAACTAATTTTCAGCCTAAAATTAGAAGGTGTTCCAAACCCTCTTCACCTTGACTGACTTGTAACCAGAGTTAACAGCAAATTTCTCATTATTTTTAATAGCTGTAAGTTTAACTCCGTGCAAGCTGCTGAAAAATCCTCTCTGCTTTCCAAAGGAAATGTATTTACTTATGAGAACTATACTGTAAATAAAATATCTAATATAAATCTAATTATTTGACGTATAATGCATCACTGCTGTGAATATAAATCATGCTGGACTTGCTTAGGTATTTGTTATTGAATCCTTTACTTTCATGACTGGATCCTTCTTCCTTGTGAAATCAAAAGGAATTTTGGCCAAGCTAGTGTTTTAATTAGATCAGTTAAAGCTTAGCTAGTCAACATATGTCACAGTTATATTTTAAAAGAATCTTGGAAGAACTACAGAACTTGGCATAAAGGCAATAAAATCCCCATGAAAAACAGGACTGCTCAGTTAATATCATTAATTAAATAATAAAGAAAATAGTTGCCACGACTTTCCAATCATTATTACATGTGAGTATACACACTTTTGGCAAAGAAATGGCTTCAACAAAATTAATCTTTAATCCATATATGCAACCCACTACACCATGGTGGGCATTTAGATTCTCTGCACATTGATTTCATTCATCTTATTGTAAATGTAAACTCTGTTTAGCTGACTGGTTAGAACAGGGTTTTACTGGAGTCCTGCAAGGTTATAAAGTCAGTCTATTTTGTGGAGTAAGCTGAAAGAGATGAATTATTTTACCTCTAAATGCTCTCAGCATTTACTGAGACAAGATGTTCTCCTCAAAAGGATATTCAGGTTTATGTCTTTGCTTTTGTTTAAGCAGAATAAGGATCTGTCATCTCCATTTCCTAGGTAGGCACCTGTACTCCCAGTTTTCTGGAATTTAATTCCTAAATAATATGGGATGTGATTGGTTTGGGGGATTGTTCTGTTTGCATGTCAGATAAATAAACCTGGCAAACCCTGAAACAGACAATTCACACAGCAAAGTTTTCTCCTTAGCTCCCTTCCCTGAGGCTTAGAAAGTAATTCCATAAACACAGGCTGGTATTTTACACAGCTGCTGGTGTAAAATAGTGCTCTGATAGTGACTGCTGAGGAATGCTGAGGTGCTTGACTTCTCTTCTTGTAGTTCTGGAAGATTTAAAATGAGATTTAGGTGGCCTTTATGTCTGCAGTTGGTACTTCATCAAATGTTATTGTTCTGTCCAGGTAGACCAAGACATAATTGTAACTACTACAGTGGAACAGAGCTAATAACATTAGAAAAGATGACCCATATGAGGGAGCAACAATGAGATATTTGGTCTTGCTCCTTCTTTTTATCAGAGCAAGTATTGACCCCTTTTGAGACCAAAAAGCTAACTAAGAAGTTTTGTTCCATCCCTGAAGGAGTTCTGAGGAATAAACCTGTATTTTTCTCATGAAAATCGCATTATGTGAAGCTGACTACTAATGAGTTGACAAACAAAACAGAATAGGCTAAAAGAAACAATTAAAACTTAACTGGAAAATGCTTTCATAGTATCACATTATGTACAGTTAGGAAGGCCACAAAAATCATGAAAAACAGCAAAAAGCAAAGATTTAAGTTACCTCTCCTATTACAACTATCTCATCCATATTATAAGAATTATCCAAACTGATTAATTGCCTTTATTCAGCTGCTGAAGGACTGATAAAACATCTTTTTTCACAGGTACAAAAAAACCCACAAGAATAAAACCAGCCACCTTTCTCTAGAATATCTGGCCATCATTGCTGCTTCCAGTTCCTCCTCCCCAGTGATGTTCTAGGGAAAAAATTTTGCCCAGCCATCAACTCAGTACCAGATTAGTGTGTCAGAAAAAAAGATGTAGAATACTTTCTCATTTCACAATAAATCCAGGAACAGGTCTTTCCCAACACAGAATTGAGAATTCACTAAGTAGCATTGCTGCAGCAATCCCTGGGGGGCATCCTGCCTCTTCCTGGAGTGTTCATACTCCAAAGTCTAAAGACTTAGATGCCTACAGCAGGCATTAACCCATGCCACAAGCTCTCAGGGATTGATTTGCTAATTTCTCCAGTTTGCTGGAACAGCATTGTCAAACAATGATACTCCAATACAGCTGTAAATACACAGAATAATAGAATTATAGAGATGTCTGGGTTGGAAGGGAGCTCCAGAGCTCATCCAGTCCAACCCCTGCTGAGAGCAGGGACATCTCAACTAGAGCAGGGTGCTCAGAGCCTCCTCAAGCCCCCCCTGGAATGTCTCCAGGGATGGGGCCTCAACCACCTCCCTGGGCAACCTGCTCCAGTCTCCACCACTCTCCTGGGAAAGAACTTCCCTATTTCTAATCTAAATCCACTCCTTTCTCATTTAAAACATTGCCCCTTGTCCTGTCACTCCAGATCTCTGTAAACAGTCTTTGGATCAGCTCCCTCCAAGCACTGGCAGGTGCTCTAACATCTCCCTGGAGCCTTCTCCAGGCTGAACAACTCTAGGAGAGGACTAATAAATGTTTTTATGACACCCCCAGAGCACAAGAAACCAACCAACTCCTACTGAAAATCATTCTCAAAACTACTCATTTCCAGACTAACTCTGTTAACACTCACAATCACAGAAATTTAACCTTTGACTGCAATCTAATCAATCTTTAATGTTTTTTAACATTCATTATTCAGTTTTGAAATTATTCTTTTTTTTGGTGCAAACACTATCAAACAGTGCTTAAGAGTTGAATTCAAAAGTGTGATGTGAATATGATGATGTATGAAATATGGGATTTACACTTTAATTAGAAATACTCCAGAAGTTCAAATCCGTTTCATTTTCTGGAGGGAACATACAAGTTATTAGTACATGTTTTTAAAGATAATTTACAAGCCAGAGGGCAGGAAAATTTAAAATTCAGCAGTGTACAAACAACCTAAAAATACAGCACACACGCAGAAAGTTATGGAATATTTCTCAAGCTCTCTGCAGATAAACACTTATCTTCAGTAGGAATTTTTAAGCAAGATTTACAGAAATGTACTAAGGGCAGAGTTAACAAAAAATGTCTTTGTAGTCACTATCACAAAGCTGCCCTGGCTAAATGCAAAGAAATTTGGAGCAGATGACCAGTGCCACTAATGTTTACTAAAGCCCATGGAAAACTGTGATAACATTAGAGTTTCTGTATTATTCTAGGCAGAACTAGTTTAGTGATTTAAAGCCAAGTCAAAAGCAAGCCTTCTGCCTGTGTGATTCAACAGTTGAGACACACATCAATACTAAGTGGATTTATACACACAAGTAGCTGCAGTCTAGATGCACTGAGACACTATATGAAGCTCACTTGCAGCTCGGGAAAGAATGAGGACAGGTGTGTAATAGACGTGCACCGAATTTCAGAGCAGGCAAATTTTATGCTGAGTATTCCCTACTTACATGCCCCAAACTGTGTGGTCCATCTAAGCTATGAAAGGTTTAAAACAAGCATTTTAAAGTTGCAGCTGAAAGACTATAATCTTTATCAAAAGCACAGCCAGCCCTCAGTTTAATACAGAAATTACAATCATAATGCAATAGGTTGCAATCTAAATGTTCAATAATTTTCACAGAAGATAATCATATTTGGTTGCTTCCCCCTCTCTGCAATAATACTGTGCCACTGAAATAGCTGGACATCACCAATCTGCTGCAGCATATTCAGTACAGTTCTTAAACTTCAATACAGAAACTTCACAATTCTTTATGAGCAATGTGGTTTTTGTCTTCTTGACTCAAACCTCAAACCCACTGTTCAATATCTTGCTTACTGCACTGTCACCACTCACATAGAATCATAAATCATGGTTGGAAAGGACCACCTGCATCACCCAGTCTAACCATACCTACAAGAACAAAATACACCTAAGTACCTCAAGCCTAAATACCCACAAACATAACTACACACAACCCCCTGGCCTGACCCCAGACCATGTCCTGAAGCACCTTGTCAACTCATTTCTTAAACCCCTCCAGGGATGGGGACTCCACCCTCTCCCTGGGCAGCCTGTTCAGGGCCTCACCACTCTCTCAGTAAAGAATTTCTTCCTAATATCTGAATATTCTTCCTAATATCCCCTGCTGCAACTTCAGCCCATTCCCCTGCTTCTCATTAGTCACGAAGGAGCAGAGGCCTCACCCACCTCTCTGCAGCCTCCTGTCAGGGAGCTGGAGAGGGCAATGGGCTCCTTCCTCAGCATCCTCTGCTCCATACTGCCCATGCTCAGCTCTCTCAGCCTGTCCTCATATGACTTGTTCTCTCAGCCCCTCAGGAGCTTGGAGCTCCTCTGGACACCTTCCAGCCCCTCAGTGTCTCTCCTATAATGAGATGAGGCCTCACAAGGGCCGAGTACAAGGCACGATCCCTGGCCTGCTCCTGCTGCCCACGCTGCTCCTGAGCCAGCCCAGGCTCCTGTTGGTCTTGTCTCCTGGGCACACCCTGGCTCATGTTCAGCTGGGTGTCACCAGCACCCTCAGCTCTTTTTCTTCTGAGCAGCTTTCCAGCCACTCACCCCCCAGCCTGGAGCTGCTGGGAGTTGTTGTGACCAAAATGCAGGACCCAGCCCTCGTTGTCCCTCAGACAACTGGCCTTGGCCCATCATCCAGCCTGTCCCAGCCCCTCTGCAGAGCCTCCTGCCCTCAGCAGATCAACATTCCCACACAACTGGCTGTCATCATGGATAACAGCAGCAAGAATGGCAGGAATTTTGTACATCAGCGATTTCTTTTCCTCCTGGCTGATACATACTGGAATGTATCTCACAAAATTTGGGAAATAAAAGTGTCTGGGACCTACTTTGTAAGCAGAGTGAATATGATGCATCCCCAACATTTACAACTCAGTGTAAATGTAGTATCAAATTATTCCATGCTTATTTGCAGCATCCCCTTGTCTAATATCATATGTAGAATAAAATATAACAATTCCAAATACAGAGAAGACTTTGGTTATTAGTATTATGGTTCATGTTTTTCTGTTAAAAACTTGTGCTGTTTCAAAGGACAACATTGCCAGCATTTTCTGACCTTGCAGGTAAACCCTGCAGAAGCAGATTAATGTCTATGCTGAGAATTTCATTCACAGCTGCTACCTGGAGACCACCTAAAATAATGTGCTGCAATACTGAGTATACTTGGGAAATTGAGCTCCTTCTGTAAGGAAGGAAGTTCTGCAGTAAGGTTTCAGAAATTGTCATAAAGAAGGAGAATAATTTTTATAACTGAATTATTTCTTCTTACTATTTCAAGGTTACAGTTTTTAAGAGATGAGTGAAGTAAATGCAACCAAGTGATGATTTATCTTTCATTGCAAAGCAGCTTATCCACCTGGCATGTTGCATAGACACCTATGGCTCCACTGGCTGAGCTCAGCACATACTTTCTAGTATTGTAAAAAGAATTGTTATTTTCCTCCAAAAATATATGTCCTATAATTTACAAGAGAATTAAAATGGTTATAAGCTATGAAAAGCTTATTTAAGAAGGGAAAAAAAAAAAAAAAAAAAAAAGAGTATTTTGTTTAAAGCCAAGCTGCTACTCAATTGCTTCCAGAAGAGACCAACAGGGAGTTATCTTAAAAGCTACTACTTGGCAAAAGCCTGCTGAGCTGTGCTGCAAGAATTGCACAGATGTACTAACATTGCACATACTTTGGAAAAGATAGACCAAATTTTGAGAAGATCCTGTACTAAGAAATCTCCTAGGGGACTAAAAAGCTAAAACACAGCTAGAGCTGAATACAAACAGTACTACCTTTAAGGCTGCAGTCAGGAATGAATATTGGTTTGGGCCACCACTTTGTGCTTGTTCACTTCTTTATATTCTCTACATCTGTGGAACTCACTCTGTATCAGTCCCCCAGTATGGAACTGAAACAAGAGACCTCGTGGGTAAACCAGACAAACACTCAAGCACTGAACAATGTACTCTCTGTCAATACTGTATCAGTGTCACAGTGAATATAGCTGTGCCAGGACCAGCAGGAAGAGATCCCAGTAAGAGTGTTATCCCCTCTTCTCTTGGGAAATTAAGCTGTATCCAAATACAGCTTAGTAACTCACAAACAGGTATTTTCTTGGGTTAGTACACATTGCATCTTGTCCTTAACTTCATCCTACAAACTCTAGCTGGACCACTGTTTTTATTCCAAAGGATTTTTGTCCCTCATTGTCACTAATCTTCAAGTATTTCTAGAATATTTTCCTTCTTCTAGAACTCTCATGTGATGGCCATACAATTTGACTTCAAAGTATGCAAGGTCAGGGAAAGTCAGCTGCATGATGACACCATGGAGCTGTGCCAACGTGGTTTGGAACTGCCTGGATTTCTAGGCAGAAGGTCTCATTATTGATCCACTTTTTAACAGTTTAAACAATTACTCAGCACACTATAAAACATTCTCCTGCCCTTTCTACATTTAAATGTCTGCTTTTTTGGGTGTTTGGGGGCTTTGGGCAGGGAATGCGTGGCTATAACTCTCATTTGATATGTATTATTAATGGACTTTTTTTGCTGGTTTATAATGGATGTCTCTCATGCATTTTAATAAACTTTTAATGGCTATAAAGGAACATCTAAGCTGCTTGCAGGAAAAACAACCCACATGGCACATCAAGTGAGATTTGTGGTTCGTTTCACCTCTGCTTCCAAACTGCTGTTACACTAAATGTTGTGAGTGATGAGTGAATTGTGGAGAACATCAGCAGAAAAGCCTTTCTACATGTGAGCTTCTTAGAAATACTTACTCAAGAACAGGGTTGGTTTTTTTTTCCAGAACAGCAGTCCTTGAATAATTCAACCATGAATACTCTTTTTCCAGGACAAAAGTGCCACATCTGGTTTAACATAATCTATTTTGAAAACAGTTTGAGAGAAACCATTCTGGCAATTCTGTAGCTCATAAAGAGTTATCCTAGGATAATT
This sequence comes from Corythornis vintsioides, assembly GCA_025447755.1. Lineage (NCBI taxonomy): Eukaryota > Metazoa > Chordata > Aves > Coraciiformes > Alcedinidae > Corythornis > Corythornis vintsioides. The sequence goes on along the minus strand of JAOEGS010004635.1, from coordinate 36,117 downwards.
ATTCAAAAACCTTTCAAAACTTTAATTCAACTTACCTATCAAGAGAATACAAGCCTTAAGTAACTGAAATACTCCAAATATGCACAGACCAGCAGCAAAGCTGAAGATCATTGAATGAGAAATGCAGAATCAGCATCACAGTAGCTACTCATTCTTCAGCTGACCAGGAAGGAGCCACACGTGTGGCTTTACATCCCCTTCACTGGCTTTTCTGCTCCCTCTGATGATGCTAGCATTGCTCAAACTGAACATTCATGTGGTTATGAGCTTCTTCAGTTCTGGTTTGTTTCCTTGATTACTTTACATTTTCTCTCCTTGACATGTGAACTTAAGCCCAGAAACATGGAGTCATGTTTCCAAAATTACAATGCTTTTGTTTAAAAAAAAATGGCTTCCTTGATTAACAAAACTAAAAAAGCTTTTTTGGGAGCTCACTATGGCAAGTGGCTTTCTCTGGGCACTCCTTTTGCATATCCCTGGGTGTCAGAACTACTCCAGCTTAGCAGCCAAAGGCAGGACTGGAAAGAAGGAGCAGCATTTTTGCAGGGAGGTGGGAAGGGTGTTGGTGAGCAGACATGAGCAGGACATGATCCCAAGGGAACCCAAACTGTACATGAAACTGCATGAGCAGAACCTGATCCCAAGAGAACCCAAACTGTACATGAAACTGCAGAACTAGGACATTGCTGGGGGCCTGCTACTTAACCTTTACTGCCTTCCACTGCTGAGCCTTGTCTGAAACTGCTCTGAAAACAGGTGGGTGTCACAAAAGCACCTGCAGTCAGGAGTGGATCCCTTAAGAACTGGGGCTTTTTCAAGATCAGTTGAAGACAGCAGAGTTGGGACGGGACAATCTTGAGGGCTTATTTCAGATAAATTCATGTCTTGGGAGGGTTGTTAATGTCATATTTATTATGGGGGATGTGACAGTTTCTTTGTGTACAACTCAAACGCAGCTCATGCAGGAGTCAGCTCTTTCCCTCAGCAGGAATCTAAAGCACCTTTGCAATCTTTTCACTGCTGTAACCACAAAGTCCCCTGAGCTGGGAGGCAGTGCACACAGACCAAGAGCCCTGGAACAACCAGTATAAACAATATAAAAGCAATCCAAATTCTATGAACCACACGCATAAACAGTACAAATCACCGTACTAGAAGAAAAAAAGCAAATGAACAGTTACTTTTAAACCTGATGAAAGATGGCAAAGCAACACACATGGGATCTCTAACAGCTGAAAACATTTCCAGTCGGACCAGGCTGCCACCAGTAAATGTGTGTGGGGGGGTGTGTGCCTCTGTCAATGAAGAGCTGAGTCTGTATTACAAGGACCATGGTTTCCCAAGGATGCCCAGGCTGGATTCTTATCATGCCCAAAGCATGTAAAGGGATTTTTACTGACATCTTTGGAGAAGAGCTCAGATCTCAGCTATAGGAGCACAACCTGTGTGCCCTTCTCATGAAATGTACAGTTCCTTTGATAACAGGAGGGGTAAAGCAGTTTCTTTTTAAGGGAAGACAGTGCTATGGAAACAAGTTTGGGTATGTTTATCAGGGGGAAAAAGAAAAAAAAAAAAGAATAAGAAAGAAAATCTGTTTGATTTTTTAAAAGAAAGGTGTGAAACATGTCAGCATGTGTTTGAGGCACAGAGCAGACTGAAAATGCCCAGACCTCTGGGTGTGGGAGACGTGCAGCTCACCTTGCTGAACTGAGGCAATGCTCTGTCTCATTTCTGCACGACTGGGCCTCTCAGCAGCTCTTCTCTCACAAGCCCAAGCTAGAGTGGGTTTGCAGAAACAAATAAGGTTATGTCCTTTGAAGATCCAAAACAGTAACTAAAAAGAATGGCAGTGCTGAGCAGGGAACAATGGTCTGGCAGAGAGGCTTTGCTTGGCCTGACAGAAATTCAACCTGCTGTCTAAAATTGAAGGGGCTTTTCATGTAAGAGAACTGCTGCAAGGAGGCAGGTAAAATATTTTTATTTCTTTCTGGTGAGAAGGTATCAATTGTGGTTTATATGAGCCAAAGGCTGAGATGGTAACCTCTAGGAAAGCTTTGGTAGAAGTCTTGTGAAACTTTTTACTGCTTGGATCTTTTTCTTGGGAGTGATACATCAATTCTAGGAATTGTTTTTGTGGAGGAGTAGGAGACAGCAGAGTCCAGAACACTAACAATTAAGAGGGGACAGGTAGGAAAGCACAGCTGGCAGACTTACAGTCTGTTCAGGGGCTTGAAGAGCTGGATAGGGCATTAATCCAGAAATCAGACACTACCTCTGTTTTATCTCTGGTACTAAAGCTGAAAGATAACAGAAATCAAAAGAAATATAACCTAGAGGAATAGCATTTACCTTCAAATAGATTAAAATGTTAGCATCCTAAACGTGTTTGCTGGTGACCTGAGAGCTAGTCTTACAGACCAAGGCTGAGCACTTTTTCTTGCCACATTAGCACAAAATGAGGTACTTTACTACCAAGCCCTTCATACTCTATTCAAAGATACAGGCAGCCTGATAAAATGCAGATAAAAACCTCACATTTGCCCTTTTTGTCATCTTGGACTTGATTTTCTCTACCAATAATTGCTAATGTGTAGATGCAAATATTGTTCAAAAAAGATAAATCCAGCAGTTCTGACCCAACAAATCCTTTTCAAGTCAGTTATTCTGTGAACTTTCATGTGCTTTTATCACTCTGACCAGATAAAAGTGGATTTTATTCTTTTTTTTTTTTTTTGGTATTTGAAAGGCATTGCTGACATCTATTTATTGCTGACATCATCAGCTCTTAACATTTAGACTGTACAAATTTACTCTAACCTGTCAACCATTAAGCAGCAATAATTATGTCTGAAGTTGTTAAAGTGTGACAGCCATTTCATACCTAGTGCTTTAAGAGGTTGTCTTAGAACTTCCTGAATTACTTTTATTCTGTATTTTCCATGCACCAGTCAAAAAAAATGGTTGAGTTTGGGAAGAACTTGCACATCATAAAAAAAAAAAAAGTTACTTTTTATTGTACTATTGTTGTGAAAGAGTATTATCATGCATCAGGTGAACATTAAGCTGCCAAGACACCAAATTATTATTATGATTATTATGTAAAACTCAAACACACTTTCAGCTTCTTTGGTTTTAAGTTATCTGAGACTAATAGTTTATTTGGAATTATTGATTCATAATGGGGGCTTTGCTTGACATTTTAAATTAGCTTCATTTTAATGAATGAAATTATTTTCATTATTTGACATGTCTTGTAAAATTGTGCTGATCTAGTCATATATATCACAGAATCAGAGAAATCAGATGTATAAGCTGTTTACATTTCTAGAATGCAATGGCACAGAATGACAGCATATGCAGCCAGATTTATGTTTTTATTCTACTCATATATTTTCCCAGTTATTTAAATGACCATTCATTGAAAGTTCTCCTAGCCCAGAAGAAAAAGTGAAAGTCTAGGTTCTATGTAAATGTCATTTAACTATTAGGAGAGGTTCTAGAACAACTTTAGATCTTCCATGGAAGAAAGCCAAGGCTGAAAATAGTTTTTTTTGGGAGATTAGATTTGATTCAAATATATGTGCAAGATATTTTTAATAGGAAAAGGAAAAAAAAAAATCACAGCAATGATTTTGAAGTTAAATTAGACATGGAGAAAACAAAAATAATATGGCTTGGCTAAATGAATGAAGAAAAAAATTCTATTTTGAGTAGATTCAGTATCAGTATATTTAGATGTATTGGTTAAATTTCTGGGTTTTATTGAGTTCAGTGCTTTCCTGAAGAAAGTTAAAGCAATAGATCACAAAAAGTATCTCACCAAATTTATTTTATAAGTTAACTGTGAGCAATAGCTTCTTGAAATACTTGTCTTTTTAATTTCAGGCAATGTTTTTCATTTAGTTGGAAGACAGTAATGTTATGGTAAACTGCTGTTCAGGGAAACAGAGTATGCTCATATTTGAAGAGGTAACTACTTCAAATTTCTGCTGCTTAATTTCTATGTTCATTTCATAGCAAAAGTATAAAAATCCCTTTTCTACAGTGAAAACTGATTCATTTACCTGACATACCTTTACATAAAACCTCCTCCCTCCAGTAAGAACACTGATCAGAACTCTTCACAAAGCTCCAGTTTCTTTATAATATGAATCTGTACCTATGGCCTTCTTTAAAAATAGATTTTCAGCTAATTCCTGACATCAGGGAATGTTCTGTGAAATGCAGAATGGAAGCATCTGGGCCATACCTGTGCACTTCTTAGCACTGTTTTCCAGCACAACGTGCAAGGTAGACAGAGAAGTTAGTCAGTTGCAAGAGAAAGGGAAAATCAGCATTTTTTTCCTGGCATTATCAAATTTCTGCTATTATGCAGGAACAGGCATCTGGCCTAACAATGGTCTTAACTGGTGATTTTATGCTGAAGCCAAAGGGAAATAAATATCATGGTTTTCAAGGTTTTTTTTTTTACTAATCATCCTCAAACAATACCTTGTCCTATAAATAAATAGATACATATCCAACCAACTCCTCAAATTAACTGTTAAATTCCTATATATATATATAGTATGTTTTATGTGCAGGTTTTATATTTTACCCCATCATTTAAGAGAAGCTACCTTGGAATTCTAATGCCAACCAGTGGTTTCATTTTTGTTACTTTATATTTTATGCTTGAGTTTTGGGGTCAGTTCTGCTCTACAGACTGGGTGTGGTGATGAATGAAAGAGAAGGGGAATGTGGTAAAAATAATTTTGTTAATTTAAATTTACAAATAAAATTAAAAAGTAAAAGATGAACTCATGAATTCTACTAACAGTTAATAGATGGGGAAAAGTCAAACAGAAATGGTGAAGATGGACAAAATGGAGAGGATGATGATAGAAAGATATTAAGAAAAATTAGCAAAAAAAAAAAAAAGGAAAAAATTATTTGAAAAGCATGTCTGGTATCAGAAGATGTCTCTAAATCATGGTAATGTGCTGGGTGTAGATGATCTGCATCTATGTGCATGACACTATATGCACTATACAGGATCAGACTAAGTGAAAGGAAAAAGGCAATGTCTACATTTAGGGTTACATCTTCTACTACAGGATGAAGAATTTTCTCCAGTCTAATCATTGTGGATTTCACTGTTGGAGTAAAAATGAGCAAGATAAAAAGAAAGACAATGTTGTGGCCTGTGCTAATCATGAAATATAAAGGTTATGAATAACTAATACAGGGGAAAATGAGAAATGGATTACAGAAGAGAGGCCTTAATGGTGAAATGAAAAATGTGCCTCAAAATAAAGGAGTGAATCTTTCTTTTCTTTTTAAAGGAGTGAATCTTTTTTTTTTTTTTTTTATTGAATGCATATTAGGGATCAATTTTACTTTCACGACCACTGGCAATTCCCTAGTGTACATGATGTACATTCTCATTTCAGTTGCATGACTTATTTGAACACTATGTATTTCTTATTTCATGTAGGCATCTCTGCCACTTGAACAACTACCAAATTTCCTGCAGTAATACACATATTCTTCTAAATCCTGCTTTGTATCAGCTACAAGATTGGCTCGTTCTTTTCCTAGACTACAGTTAATTTCAAACTAAAACCACCTTTTCCTGATAATTCGATTTACAACAATGTTAGGGAATCTTCAGTGAGAAAATGATAACCATGAAAACTGATGAGAAAGTGGAACTGTCAAAACTGTGAATAGTTCTAAGATATCTGAGTGAAAAGGACTTAGCATAGATACTTATACAGAAAGAGGCAGGGATAAAATAATCTGTGCTGTGGCAAGCAAAATCATGAATGGTAGAAATAAATCTCATGTCATAAAAATAGTGTATATTTTAAAATCCCATATACATGATAAAGAAGAACAGAAGAACTAATAATTCCATTTAATGCTTTCAAGGCATAGTAATACTGCACTAAAGATTAATTTCATATCAATAACTGAGTTGCCAAAAATACAGAGAGCATCCCACATCAGGCCATTTCTGAATAAACTAGGAATTTTCCCTGAATCTACAGCATAAAAAATGATAGCAAACATACTCCACATATCCATGAAACAGCATCTTTAGGACTACCCCAAGATGAGACATGAGTAAATCTGCAAATTCATCCCAGAAACTATGAAGCAGCTCCTCTATACAGCCTTTAGACTTCAAAAGCAGCAGAAAAAGAACTAAACCTCATATTTGCAAAGAAGCTTTTCCAGACTATTAATAAGACATTAGCTCTAATAAAGGACTTTAAAACATCAATGAGCATTGCATTCTGCTTCCTTTCCCTTGTTAAAGCACATGAATATGTAATACAGAAATTGGATGGTAGTTAACACTGGCAGCATTAATTGTTGCACTAGACTATCTGGCATCTTAGAGTTGCAGGATAATTTACAAGCATTAATTTAGCCATGCACCACCCTTCTGAAGTGAGTGCTATTAGCATTTACTTTTGTGAATGGTACCAAGGCAGCTGACATTTCCAAACCTCAGCAGTCAGACAGCATAATTAGCACAAGATATCATCGTTCTGTAACTAAATCAGAAGCATTAAAATTCCCTTTTTGCTACCATAATACTCATCCTGCTTTGCTAAATGGAATAAAACCATTCAGTAAGCTAAGTCAATATAGCTACGAGCAAAATACTTAGATCCAAAATACCAAGTGAGCAAAGTATTCATGAGGATTCAAGAGAAACCTCACTAGACTGCAACCAGTTCAAGACTAAATGACAAAACAAATGTAAGTAAATCCAAATGTAAACCAATCACGAGGTGTTAATGAGATTCTCACGTGTAAAAAGACAAATTGGAGCATCAGTAAATGTAATCAACTCTACAAAGACCCCAAGCATACAGTCCCACGAGCAGATTAAGCCAGTGGTTGCCCTTTCTCCTTCCTTCACATTATTTGCCCACCTACTCCAGCTTCCCCACCACAGCCTGTGCTGATGCCTGTTAAATTAGACAGTGGAACTGAGCCAGCTTCAGTTTTTAGTGAGACATAAAATCTCACCTGTTCCAAACATAGAAGAGTGGAGCTGGGAGTTGGCATGGTTGCTTTTCAGCTGGCCAAGCTCCTCTGCCCAGTTCACTACCCAAGCTCAGCAGTGCTCTCCCACTTGGACCCCACAGGTGCAGAAAGGAGAAATCTGCTTAGACAGAACCATATGAAGTGTCTCACCCACCACCCACCTCTCTCCCCCTCTGTGCCTGCTGGCTTTAGGTCATACCCATTGAGAAAAGAACCACAATCAAGCCCCATTGGGCAGATCTTAACAGCTGAATGGGCCAATTCTCCCCTCCTGGGCAAACACCCTGAAGCACACTGATGGCACTTGGAGATGGCTGGCAGCAATGGTCTCACCTCCATGAGTGGTGGGACATGCCAGCTGCTTTGTCACTGGTACCATTGCACTGCTCTGGCTGCCCTACCTGTATTAACCATGAAGCCAATGGAGAGGAAAAGCTGGTGCCTGGTGTTCATCATCCTGCTGTAGGATTTGGGTTCCTTGTGTGGGGATCTGAAGTCTCAAAAAGAATCAAGCAGAACCCATCTAACCACAGGTAGTAACCATAAGAAAGCAAGAAACCCTCTTACAATGTACATCACTTTTCCCCTTAGCAAGTCCCTGGAGGCCAGAGAGCCATAGGGTGAATTCTCATGAGAAAAGCTGATAGGCTTCAGGCAGAAACAGTTGCTTGTGACTTGTACAAGATCAGTGTAAGGCTCCTGAAATTGAAAAAAAACCCAGAAAGCTAGATGCTGAAATAGCTATCACCTGAAAATTAGACCTTAAAGTTTGCTTATGTGAACTCTGGGGCCAAGCTGCTGTTGAACAGCATGACAGACATGGAACTGCAACTACAGCACAACCATAAGCATGATCCACTGTGCTAAATGCAGAACAAGATGATCAACAAAACCAGATCATTTTGGGTAGTTCATAAAATTATCAATAAATACTGTCCATGCACACTGCTATACATTCTAAATATAGCTTAATTTAGGAACAGTTCTTCTGAAACAGATGATCTGAGCTTGTAAATGACACAGGTAAACTGTGTTCAAGTTATTCCTGTATTATTTCAAGTAATTAAAGCAGTCACACGAAAATACAGTTATTGGCTAGAAATCATCATTGAGAGGCAGTGAATTAAAAAGCAGAGCTTTCAGATGTGCTTTTGTTACGAACATAATAATGTCCTCTATATGTGACAGGCTTCTAAACCAGAGGCTTAGGGAGAAAGAATAAAGGGCAGGAAAAATAAGGAAAAATGTAATTGTGCACAACATGTATAAGAAAACTGTTATGATGCTACATGTGCTGTACCTCTAATAGCTGATTAGAGTCAACAGCTTATTGAGGAAGCAAAAAATTAGTTTCTCATACAATATGGCCAAGGAAAAGCCATTGAAATGTCATAAAGCAAAGAGGAATAAAGCCAAACTGCTGGGTCCTATGGCAAGTGCCTTTATTTCTACTTGAACAAGCTGTGGCCTGTAGGACTTTCCCAGAAGGTAAAGGTCCTTGAAAATGTCCAGAAAGCTGCACTCTAAAAGCTACCTTCAGTCTTTCAGGGTACATGCAGAAACCTCCTTCTAGGGGTGCTGCAGCTGATTAGCACCTTCAAAAAAGAAAGAAACTCAGCAGTGCACAGCTGCTCCCTCAGCCCCTTAACCCTTTTGCCTTGCTTCAAATATTGCCATAATTATTTCAGACAATTATATAGTCAAGTGCAGACAGATGCACAATCAGCACTGATTTAATTTATTTCAGTATTTCATGCGTGTGGATAATCTGTAATTTAAATCAATAAACATTTATTAAGCAGGTTGTCTATGGAGTCACAGATGCTCTTGCTGCAGTTCATTACGCTGACTCATCTTCCAGAGTGCCCAGTAAGTGCTGGAAGGATAAGGTAGTGCAAAGGAAATGATAAATGTCTAATGCCTCCAGTTCAAGGGAGAAGGTGGAAGGAAAAAAAAAGTATTACAGTGTTTGAAACTTCATTTTAGCAGCACTAGTACATGGTGGGACTGAAACTCCAAGCTGCAGTCCAGACGTTTTGTATCAGTTGAAAAATTATCTAAAGCAAGACAATCAGCACTGCAAGAAAAAAGCACTTTACAATAGCATTCATGGAACCTCAGGAAATCCCCCTTACACTGTCAGTGCACTGCTAGCATTGCTAATCACTGACAGGTTTGGCACCCAGAGATGTCATATACAAACTTCAGACAACTGATGGAATAGCTCTTCATATTCACAGATCACATTAAAGGTTAACATTAAACCTAATGACTTCTTTGAAATTACTCTTTTTAAAAATACAAAAGAAAAGAACATTATACTCAGATTAAATAGGGTATTTACATTCTCTGTAATGAATAAAAGCAGATGGGACAGCAGTAAAATGAATTAGAAACAAGCCCACCAGATTGTAGATGAAAAAATCTAATTATGTCCAAATCCATTTTTTAACTAGCAGCTGACAATCATATCGATTGAAGTGATTGAGAATATCAGTAAAAACCAATATCTGTCATTGCATATCAACAGCAGTGTCTGTGAAAGTAGCTAGGGAGAGCTCAAAACAAACTGCATTTGACATTTGGATGGAATAAGAATTCCTTGGGGGCAGCAGATATCCTTTGGGGCCACAACACACACAATTAGCTATGTTGTTACTTGGCAGAAAGTGGATGTTCTAGATGTTCCAGGCCATATATCTATATATTTATTTATTTATTTATTTATTTTCCAGAAACAGATGGACAAGCTTTGGATATGACATAGTAGTTAATTTCTAGGAAAAAAAACCTAGTTTTGCAGAGTCCCTGGTGCTTACTTCCAGCTGGTGTTCTAGGTAAATACCTTACAGAGGTTAGAAAAGCATTCAACTGCAGATTATTTGGGTGATTATGAGTCCTCAAAATCACTAAAATAGAAAAGTGAGTAGGTAAACTAGTCAGAAAAACGTCCACCATAAGAGGCCAATGTTTTACTTAACATTCCTGCACAATATTGTCTTTCTTCCACTGAAAACAATGTCCCTCGATTAATGTTTGAATGAACAAGTGAGGCCCAGAACCTCCACACTGAGTCAGGTCCTGCAGTGAGAATCACAACCAGAAATGGCAGAAGCTGGCTGCTGATGAAAAGGGGCAATGCTAATGGCAGCAGCAGGCCTGAGGAATTACCTGAACTTTTCTACCCTAGCTGAGAAAGGAGATGGAGCCCCAGAAGAGGACCTACCTCCAGTTCTTCCCAGGAGCTGCCAACAGAGCATGTGCTTGCACTCTGCATTCCTGACAGGTGGAGTTTGGGAATCAGGAAAAATACTGTTTTCAGTACTGTGTGCAGTTCTGGGTCCCTCACTTCAAGCAGGACAGGGAACTGCTGGAGAGATCCAGCTCAGGGCCACCAAGATGCTGAAGGGAGTGGAGATCTCCCTGCTGAGGAGAGGCTGAGGGAGTTGGGGCTCTTCAGCAACAGGTGCAGCTGGAACACAGGAGTTCCATGGAGGCATAAGGAGAAATGTTTTCCCTGTGAGGGTGGCAGAGGCTGGCAGGGGCTGCCCAGGGAGGTTGTGGAGTCTCCTGCTCTGGAGACATTCCAGCCCCAC